>QPKB01000029.1:11152-90055 GCA_003546025.1 Camphora micrantha | reverse complement strand
GCTACCCTTTTCTTCAAAACTTATTTAAATTAAATAACCTATTCAGCTATCTCCATTCAATATTCAAAGTAGCCTTGGTTGCATGAAAGTACCGGATTTTGGACAACTAGTTTAAAATTATCTTTCTGGAGAAGAGCTGCTATATTCTACTCGTAAGTGTCCTATACCGTGCTCATGAACAAAAGGACATTGTTAGGGTTCATGCTTTTCTTGGTGATATAGAAATTGACACAAGCAATCAGACAAGTCATTATGCAGATGAATACAGGCAATTCAGGTTGGATTGGACCCAGATACCAATAAGTTCAGACACTAAATCATATGTTCGTATTGATAACATTTCATTGCATGAGTTCTTGGCTGCTAAAGTATCAATAAGATCTTGCAGCTACTCCAGACTGAATTTTTTTTTTTATAATCCAGTTATTTTCATTATGTCAAAAGTACCTAGTGATCCAGTTAAAATTGATTGTGCCTGATTATGCTTCCTTTGGTTCTATTGCGCAAGGGAAAAACAATTAAATGAAATACTACAATTAAGAAAAATTCCGTCATTCGGTGTAAAGGCAAAACTCAGTCTTGTACATATGTAGAAACAGGGCCTCTTAGATGTAATCTTCGAAATAATCATGAAGTTCATTTCTTTCTTTCTTCATCTTTTGCATGATTGCTAACTCTTCCTCTTTGGAATTGGAAAGGGTGTATCTATGCATTGATTCTCCACATGGGAGTCTCAGAGCCTCTGTATTACTGGATGCACAAGAGATTACATGCTGGCCATCTAAAACAGAGTAGTCATGTAAAGACTAATTGCTGAGGTGTGTGCTTTATAAAACAGAGTACTCAACAGAGAACAAGCTGGAGGAAAATATGAAAATAACAATGTCCAAACAAAGCAGTTTCCCAAGTAAGAATCCTCTCTCTCAAACTCTTCCAAAGGACCAAAACTAGATACCAGAAGATTTGAATTAAAAAAAATCCCAGTTGAAGAAAAAAAAACAAATTAAAAAAAAACATTTCAAAAACTAAAAGACCCAGCAATCTTCTCCAAAAAAGATGAACAAATAAACCATCTTCTTCCATCATAACCAACCCATGTTGCTTCAAATCCAGCAAAAGCGAAAGCAGACAAAGAAAATAAAAGAGCCCCAAATCTATGGAAAAAGAACAACAACATTTGCACGATTTAATAAAAAAAAAAAACCGACAACAACATACCTGGGCATCAAGGACCAGCGGGCTACTCCTCTTCCTCCTCTTCCGTCACCGAGAGGGATGCACGTCTGCTCCGGGAGAGAGAGATGAGATCCAGAGACCGTTTGGGAGGGAGAAGAATCAGACACAGCGATTTGCCTTCGTTTGTCTCCGAGCGCTTGAGAGACGAGATCCAGGAAGGTGGGCAGAGACCGTTTGGGAGTGGTGTATTCGGGGAAGAGCTCGGCGAGGAGGTTGTCGTCGGAGATGGAGGAGTAGTGAGGGGGAAGTGGTTGCGGTGGAACCAGAAGAGCAGATCTAGATGTTGGCGAGGACGTCGACGGTGGAGAAGGGGTAGCAGACGTGCATTTCCTTCCCCTTTTTCTTTCTTCTTACTCATAAACTTGGCGGGCTTTGAAAATCTGGAGCGGGCTTTCAAGTGAAATGGTCCATTATTAAAAATGAGATCCCAGCTGAAGTCCAGCTCAGCATCCAGCTGGGATCGGTCCAAAATTCGGGACAAAAAGTCGGTCCATATAGACTTTCTGTTGATTAAAAATGGCAATGGTTGTTTGTTTATTTAGCAACTTTTGTTTGCATGCATATTTTATATTGAATATAGGTAAACTAATAAATAATATAAAAATACTGTTACCTACGTTTGTTTTCATCAGCAAATGAATAAATAAAAATAGAAAGAATATAAATACAATTTTACCAACATTCTTTTTCGTCGGTAAGATAAAAAAAGAAAATGAAAAAAAATACTTTTACAGACGTTTTATGCGTCGTCGGTAATAATGTTCGGTTTTAAATTTAACTTTGCCAACGTTTTCTGAGAAACGTCGGTAAAAGTGAGACTTTTACCGACGATATTTTATTCATCGTAAAAGTGTATCTTTACCGACGAATTTATAAAAGCGTTAGCAAAAAACGTCACTAAAAGTGCAACTTCTTATAGTGAGTGTAAAAAACTTGGATGTTTTCTCTCTCTTTCCACTCCCATCCACTCTTTCTCTCTCTAATCCCTTTTTTCTTCTTCTTCTCCCTTCAAATTCTTTAGACATTGATTGAGAGATCATATTGAGAGAATGATGAAGAGAGAAGAATCTTAATTTTTTTGTACTCAAAGATCAAGGAATACAGACACTACTAGGATTAATTCTTCATATTCTTTCTGTAAGTGATTTAATTTTCTATTTCTGGTTTTTTTATGTGTTTTGATTGGAGACAATATTTCACATGATTAGATTTACAGAATTGAAAATAAAATAAACGGATTAAAAGTCGAGAGACAACAAGTAATCACTTGCATAAATTTATCATACTTTGAGAGGAGAGAACATCATTATCGCATTGTCAATATTTGTAGGATTGTCTTGTTTCTAGATCTTTGGTACATCTTTTCCGCTTTTTATTTTCCCACCCCTTTTATTTTTATTTTAAGTCAATATTCTGATTATTATTTTTTCTTTTTACGAATTCTAGATTTAAAAAACCCCAACTTGCATCTTTCTATGTTTAGTAGAAACTTTCAATTTTTTTTACTTGCATAATCTATGGTTGGAAAGTATTTTTGTACATGCATCATACTTAGAAATTGCATTAGAGCAGGGTTTTTTTGCTCAAATCACAAGATTATCAACTGATTAGAAAGACTAAATTCGGACTTGGTATGTGAATAGTGAAAAATTATGTACAGTTTCAGCAGAATTGAACCAACTAGGTTGCAAAAGTGTGCAATTTAAAAACCAGGTAAACGTGAATGTTTTGGTCCGAAAAATAGAAGATTTAAAGTATGATAATAGGACTTTGAAACCCCAGAATTTTGGCCAAAAAAACCTCGGGAACAGTATCAACCAGAGGCCCAAACAGGGGTAGTTGGACAGCCTGCGTTCAGATTTCAGCAACATAACTGGGTCAAGTAGGCATCTTTAGAAGATCATATCTTTTTCGTTTTAAGTTCTTTTTCCATTCTTTCTTTTTTATTGTGTTCATGCATCATCAGAGTATTTATTTCAGCCATTAGATTTAGGTTCATAATATCTTAAACTAGTTGTACAGTCCAGCGAAATTGGGCATGTGCAAGAGTTTCCATACTTCAAATTTTTACAGCATGCATCAGATTTTTAGAAACTTCCATAAAATTGCATTGTTAGCATTCAGGGAATTATAGATCATTCATATTTGCATAAGAATTGACTTTGGTAATTAGTATCTAATTTAGGAAATTTTGTTTTGATTTATCTTATATTAAATTGGTTGTTTTAATGAGTTTGTTACTTTTGCAAGCTATACTTAGAATAGGATTGAATAAACTAGGTTTCTTTACTTAGTTTAGTTTTTTTTTTTAGTTGGAAAGTTGTAATTTTTAATTTTCAGTTTTTAGGAATTTCCTTGTAATTTCATTAGTTTCTTTATTAGGTTAGATTTAGTTTCTAAATTAGGACAGGTTAAAGTTGAAAAGTTTTTTAAAAAGCATTGCTACCTGTGGATCGACCTGGACTCACCAGATTATTACTACAATTGCACCCTATACTTGGGGTCCGATCAAGTTTTTGGCGCCATTGCTAGGGAGCGCCAGTAAAGGTAACTTTCTGACTTTCCTACTTAAATTGCGCATTACTTTAGGCATCTTGCTAGAAATAGGGGGTGCATGCATGGAATGTTGAAACTGCCCTAATTTGGATTAGGAAAGTGCATGGAATATTAGCAACTCACATCATTGATTTTTAGAAAATTCCAAAAAGTTACCAAAATTTTCCAACTTTTTTTATGCTCAAGCTATTGGTATCAACACTGGCAAGCAGGCATGTTATTAGTTATGCTCTTAGCATAGTCAATAGATACCGAAATAGTCCAGGTATCAAACACTGGCAAGCAGGGAAAACAATATTTAGATATATCAAGGGGACAAAACATTTGAAATTATGTTTCCAAGCTAATAGGCTTGAAGTTATAGGTTTTTCAAATTCAGATTTTGCTGGGGATAGGGACAACTATAAGTCCACCTCAGGTCATGTTTTCCTCTTTGGAGGTGCAGCCATTTCTTGGTCAAGTAAAAAACAGAGTTGTGTTACTCGTTATACTCAAGAAGCAAAGTATGTAGTGTGTAGTATTGCAACAACTTTTGTCGTTTGGATAAAACGCTTCATAAAAGATTTGAAGCTTGATATAGCCAACGGGCATGTCCACATGTATTGTGACAATCAGTCCACGATTAGATCAATAAAAATTGGGCCCAATAGTTCCAAGGGCAAACACATAGATGTGGACTACCATTATATTCAAGATATTATTGAAAGAAATGAAGTCACGGTAAGTTTCTTGCCTTCAGCTGATATGGTAGCTGACCCCTTAGCAAAGGAAATAAGTTCATAATGCTTTATAAAGCATGCAAGCCTGACGGGACTTGGGGACGCATAATTCATAAGATATTCTAGAGTTTATCATAAGTAATATATCCGCAAAAGGCGTGAAAAATCTCATGATAATTATATTTCAAAAGAGGAGAAAAACCACAATATAGTGGAGTAAAACCTTATTACATATATGATGATCGTCAATGGTAAAATAACCTTGATATGGTTTTCTAGCTATATGTTTAATAGCCAATGTTAAAATAACCTCGACATATTTTTTTCCCGGCTTTTTGGTCAAGTAGGAGAAGTTGGACCATGTGGACCCACATGTTTTATTGCCCACTAAGCCTCAACGTTCATCTCACACAGTTAACCAAAGCTCTTGATTTCGTCACACGATTTGCATAATCAAAGAGCCACTTCCCCGGCTTTGATGGGTAAATCCGTTCTCTAAGTGTGGCATATGTATGGAGGACGAGATCCATGAAATACATAGAAAAACGCATATAGAATAGAGATCTAGAGAAGAACCTCTGCCTGCGATAACCAGCCTAGTGGCATTCACCTCCGAGCGTGCGCAAATCAAATCCTTCTTCACATGAGCAACCGATACAAAACCCACCAAAGCCGTCTGTTCAGCAGCAGCCTTGCCTTGGTCTTCAGTATCTCCTGAGATGATCTCCCAGTCTTCATTCAGTGCATTTACTGTGAGTCCTTGATCATGATGTGTTTCAATATCAAACGCAGTGGGTAGGATCACGTAGTCGTTTAGAGGATTGTAGGATGGATCTGGTCCTCCTGCCTTTAACCAATGTTTGAGTAAGCGGAATACATGAGGGTGTTATACCCCGTACCGAGCAAATCAAGATTAACTCTAGTTGATTGAGATTAGTGCTAATTAATCACGTTCGATTGAGTTAATTGTGGTTAGTTATTAGATTTAGTTGAATTAGTCTCAAATACATGAATTGAGTTTAATGAAATGTATTTAGAAGAGACTAAGTTAATTGAGTTGGTTTAGACTAAAGTTAATGAGATTAAGGACTTTTCCGTAAATATGGATTTTTACGTATTTTGTCGAATACGGTAACTCTTGATACCATCGTGTGTATCTCAAAGAGTACGTCAACTTTCATAATATACTCATTTTCATTTGACTTCAAATAAATCACATGGGCCTTCATTTGACTCAAAATATAAATAAGTGTAATAAAGAGGGCTTACGTGCAAAAGTGCATTGTATAAGGTTCTAAAAGAACCAAATATTCATTTCATTCGGTGGATTCATCACAGAACCAGCTGAGACCAAACCTTAGTTCTTTTCTTCTTTATTTCTTCTTCATCGATTGTCCAAGTTAGAAGCTTTTCATCTGGTTTGAGAGGGAGATTGAACTACTTCATCTTCTTCATCTTCTTCTTCAATTTTCCTTGGAGTTAGAGTTAAGGGAAAACTATAGTTTTCTCTTCATTGGGTTCAAGTATGTATTTTAAGTTCTTTGATGGAGTTTCTAGTGTCTTTGAAGTGATTTAGACCCTTTTTCATCTCAAACAACTTATTGGATTCGTTTTTGGTTGTTTTGTGATGTTAGGGTTAGAGAAAGAATTTCAATTAGTAGAATTGTGTCAAATTGAGCTTAAAGGAAAGAGGGGTTTTGGGTGAATTTGAATTTGAGGCAAGTATAAGTAGGTTACTAGTGATTAAATGCTAGTTGCTATGAATATTCCATTGATTTGGATTTTGTGTACAATTTATATTTGTTTTTTAAAATTGTATGTGAATGAATGATTGAGGAGAGGATAGGAGGTCCTATGTTGTGTGCAGGTGGAATGGAAGGAAGTAGGGTGGATTTTTTTTAGTCATCATATTAAGTTTTTCAAATCTGTAGCATAATTCAAAATATATGAAATGTTTATAGATGATGGTGTACATGGCCCATATGTTTAAACTCAAGGCTTTAATAAATATGTATACTTTTTCCCAGATAGTTTTAGTTAGTACAAAGGGCACCCTTCCAATTAAATGGTGAACAATATGTAATATTCTCTTGTACATATGCATATGTATTATTGTCCAACTAAAGGGTTAGCATTCTCCACAACCCACATTCATGCACATGGGTACAAGCAGAAATCAGAAAACCAAAGCAGTAGCCACAAGGTTGCCCAACTTTACCATTGGAACATATAACTATATAAAAAAGATACGCCTCATACGTTAGCCGGTTCACATTTTGAAGAGATACAAGTGCATTTGTCTTTTTTTTTTTTTTACAGGATTGTGTCTTTTTGTCCTGTGCATCCGATCGATCGGAGGACTCAAATTTGAGTCCGGATTTAAGTAATTCTATTTGAATCACAAATTTTGTTCTATGCATATAAATGGGTCTCTAAATTAGTCTTTGAGACTAATTATAGTGTAATTGAGAATTACTAAGATTTGTGGGCAATAAAGGAAGAATTATCGATGACTGTGAACATTATTTCAATAATGTGAATTAATTGTTCAGTTGTTACAAACTTCCATAGGTAATAATTAAGGAGACTATAATGTAGAATATATATATTGCGGTGTCCATCGAAAATAACACGTACATTAGATGACCAAGGGTTACACCTGAAATGGATGGTTTGAATTGAGAAAGTAGAAGGAGTGAAATGGTTAATTGTCTTAACTCTTGGAAATTGAGTTATATTCATGTTATTGATCTCAAGTCTATATTGTAAATTGCATTGGTATTAATTGTTTCCAATGTAATGAGATTGAATCGAAACCAAAAAGGGATTAAATGTAGACTTGAGATATACATTTGATTATATTGACTTTTGAATCTAGCACTACATAGCTATTTTATTAATGCTCATTAAAGAGCTGAAATAAATGAATGATTATTCCTACTGCAGTAGATGATTTGGGAGTGTTCCAGAGCTCCGTGGTGATGTCAGTAGTCCCTTGCCCTAACACTGATAAATCCCACAATAATTGATAATTATATAAATCATTCCTTCATTTATAGAAGATGATTCTTTCCTCTATGGGAAGATGTGAAATGAAATGAAATGCTATTGTAGTTGCCAATTAGAAAAATGACTTTTAGTGATTCTGAAAATAGGTATTAGTTTAATGTTAAACTTGTATAGATTAAATGTATATATTTTAGCATATACAATCATATTTATATATTGCTGAATCGTCGTATTCACAGTGTTATCGATGGCATTACAGGCCCAGCTGCCCATGCCAGTTCTGCCCAGGCCACAACACTAACGAAGGAGACCGCTCCGGTTCCTTCAAGAGGATTAGAAGAATGGAATAGATGGGATATCATATGATTATGATATTCAAGAGTAAGAACAGTAATGGAAAACTTCTTAAGTGAATTGTTTTTTTTTTTTTTTTTTTAACATTTTATAATTGTCATCGTTGCATTGTATTTTAAATATGCATTTGGATGACATGAGTATATTACTTGTATATAAAGGAAAGGAATTTACTTTTAAGTAAAGGACTTGTGTGGTGTACATTGTAAATCTAAACAATTGTAAATTAAATCATTGTGTATATTTCTGCATAAATGTATATTGACAGATGTGACTGTATGTTATTCTTTGTAAATGTTGTTTTAACTTCAGATTAATTTAGAATTTACGGAAGTAAATATGGTCACGACTCGAAATTAATTCGGATTTAAATATAATTTTGGGACTCGGATCATGTCAGAAGTTCACAGACAATCCCTTGTTGATCACCGGGATCTCCGACTCTAGCCTCCTGCATGAAGCCGATCTGGCTGAAAGAAGAAAAGGTCCAAAAGCAAAATACTGATTAAGAAAAACATTTCATGTTATATGGACACGTTTTTGTATTTTTGACATGGCATATGCCAAAAGAGAGTGACATGTGACAGTGAAAGATCCTGGGATGGGTAAATAATGCAGTTAACTGTCAATTTTCTGCAGACAGAAGGTTACACTCTTCCCAAAGGAAATGAAATGAGATCCATATAGATCTCCACCTCTACCAATGCCTTCACCTCTCCCCTTTCTGCAGAACCCGAACTAGAAGCGCGGAATGTGCCCTATATAATCCAAGCTATACAGAGCAATTTGGGTTCATGATGCTGAGATCACAAACCAGAAAGCAGCATGAAAAATCGAAAAACTGCCATTTTATCTCAAAACCAGGGTGGCATTATGCATCTTGAATGAACTATAGGCAAGATCCGCCCGCCCAAGCTTTTTTTTTTTTTTTTTTTTTTTTTTTTTTTTTTTTTTTTTTTTTTTAATGATAACGAGAAGTTTCATTAAAAGGTAAACAGTACAAGAGTCCTGCCCATGCAATTTGAGACACCCAAACATAACCTTATGGTATGTTTGGATCCATGATGCCCGGATACTTTTACAAGCGCAACGTATCTGTGTCGAACCGATACAACACTTGTATTAGTATTTGATATTGCACCAATACTTCTAAGAAATAAGTTTAACATATCATACTTATAAAATCATTTATTTCATATAATTTTTTTAATATTTTTACGTCTCACCATAAAAATGTTAGAAAGACACGAAAACAATGATAATTTCATTGATTCAAAAGTGATATAAATAAAAATTTAGGACACATGTATCTGTTGAGTTCAATGTCCACCGTCGCTCATGAGCGGTCATAATTGTAGTCGAGCCCTCGCCCCAACCATAAAACTATTGTTGTTCAATTTACTTTCACCAATTGATTTTGAAATAAGTGGTAGCTCAATAGGGTGGAAGATCCTACAATATTCGTTTTCGTGTCCTAGATTTTCAAAAGTGTGGAGTAGTATCCCTGTATCAATGTCCGTATCCATATTAGTATCTGGGCATCATAGGTTTGGATTTCCTTTTTTAAAAATTGGTTTGGATGTCCTTTGTAGTAGAAGGATGCCTTCATGCCCACTCACCATCCATTAGTTTCATTTTCTGCCTCGACAGAAAAGAAACAAGATCGCTAATGCAGTTACTCCTTCCTGTAACAACTCAAAAGCCATTTCCCATCAAGCTGATTCAGTAGCAAGTTCAAAAACATCATGAGAGCGTAATGCAAGGTACCCTTAAATAATTAGATAGAGATGGTGCCCAATAAAAAGTTTACCAGTGGTAACTTTCCAACATAAAAAACCTCCCCTTGCACTAAAAGCCATCTTATGTTTTTCGCACAACCCTTTTTGTTAGTCCATGTACTCATGGAATAAATTATCTCATGTTGCTGTCAATATGGTGCTAATGGCGGAATGGCAGATAACTCCTGATATAAAATGTGCGTCGAGCCCAATTTAATTGATCCAACTCGCTCATATCATGTGCCTCAATTTGTAGGCAATGACCAAATTTTCAATCAGACAGAGTGAAATACGCTGTTGGATGATCAAGTGTGGCCACTCAAAATAATAATAATAATAACAATAAGATCAAGTGTGAAATACATAGTAACATTTCCTACACATGATCAAATCCAATGATGTACACAGAGCGTTCTGTCAAGAGAGAAATTCATACCAGTTTCTACAAAGAGATCTGTGTGATTAGTGGTTTGATCATGCGAAAATGGGGCCAATATAGGTAATATCAGGCTTTACCTATTAGCATCAAACTGACAGCAGCACGGAATCATCTCTCTTATCCAAGATCTGATATCCAATATCTATAAACTAGATCTATCCTTTTTCACCTTGCCTTTCTCAGTTGCCCGACAATTCCAACCACAATCATTTGTCATTTTAATAGCCCTTTTTTTCTTTTAACTTCTCAACATTTGTTTCGACTTTTCATTGATTGTTCGCTGTTCACAAATTGGTTTCCACAGTGACAATGTAATCAATTTGGCTAAGTGAGGTCTTCAATTGTAGCAACTTTTCACAACTTGTCATCATCTGTTTCCCCTGTTTCTTTTTAATTGATTCAACTTGCCCATATCAAACAACTCCCAATTTGTAGGCAATAGCCCAAATTTCATTCAATTGCAGTGAAACATGCTGCTGGATTGATCAAGTGTGAAATACATATTTAGGTTTTCTACAAATGATCAATCTATGTATGGAGAGCTTTGTCAGGAGAGAAATCATGCCAATTTCTATATAGAGAGATCTATGTGATACGGTTGGGCTTTGATCATGCAAAAGTGGGCCCCAAATAAGTCATATGAGGTAAATAGCTGTTGTTAGGACCATACAGACAGCAGCATGGAATCATTTCTCTTATTCTAGATCTGATTGAATATCTCTACTCTAGATATATCCTTTCTCACCTTTCCTTTCTCGGGTTGTCCCACACAATTCTAACTACTATTATTTGACATTTTAAATAATTTTTTTTTTTAACTTCTCAACATTTTTTTTAACTTCTCATCAATTGTTCACTGTTCACAAATTGATTTCAACGGTGACTTGTTGGAATCAATTCAGCTTGGTGATTCTTCTATTGGAGTAACTTTTCACGATTGTCCCCAATTGTTGTTTCCCCTTTTTTTTCATTTTGAGAAACGCTTCTATCACTGGGAAGCATTGCATGAGCTAAGGTGATGTCTTCTACTTTTAAATAAACACTTTGTATGTCCCCAATCCAATGAGTCGTATCAAATCTCAAGGAAAAATGTATTTACCCATGCAATGAATCTCATTTACCAGTAAATCATAGGATTCAGGTGTGAATCTACAACTCGATACTTTTTTTTTTTATCAAATATTATGATTCAGACAATTCATTTAAGCAGGAACAACAACAACCAAGAGGTTGATATTAGTGATTTAAGTTATTTATTTATTTTTTGAACAATTTCTAATTTTAAAGGTTATCTAGTAATAAATGAAACCTCGTAATAATCTTTGTAATAAGGAATTGGCATATACTTGAGCACTCAATTGTAACTAGGAGTTTTGACCTGTATTCATTCTTTTAACTCTTTTCTGATTTTTTTTTTATTAACCCTTTTTTAACTTAAGGAGACATTCTAACCATGTAAAGTTGATTATCTAGGTTTATTTTTAGTTTTTTTTATCTAAGAATAACAAAGAAACCACTACAACTTGTTTATTTTTCTTAGTAACATTGGTATAAACATATTGAATGATTCACAGATTATTTATGATACATTAAATATGTCGATATTTTTTTTTCATATGATTGTATCCCAGTCTTTTTTGTCACTATATTGATATTGCTATCAATAGAAAGTGGATGAATTACAAATAACTACTCTTTCTCTCTGTTTTTAAACTGTTATATTTTTTTTCCACATTTTTATAAGAAAAATAAAATATCCTTTGACTCATGGGTTCAAAATAGCGCTACGTAGTGGCCACATTATCGACCGTAGCAGTTGAGGCCACTACACTATTTTAAAAATAACGACGCAATGGTCTAAAACTTAATAGAGCCAATCAATTCTATTTAAAATATGATTTTTCCTATTTCTTCTCCTCAATAGCCTTTCATAAAATTGTCTCGATCCTTGTATGGTTCCAAATCAATTAAACATGAATTTTTTTACTACTTAAGAAATTAACACCACTACGCCACTACGTATCGCCACAACCGCATAGCGTTGTTTTTTTTTTTTTTTTTTTTTTTTACCATTGGCCGCTACCGCTATTTTGATCATTGCTTTGACTCACAGAACGGCTCTATTCATCCTCTTAAAAGATTTGACATACGACTGATTTTCAGAACCATGACTATCAGCTATATCTTAAACCCTCATCTTAAAGATCAATAAACTATTAAGCTTCCATCTAAAAATGGTGGGTAATCAAAAGAGAAGATGCTGAGAAGATGACAAACCTTGGCTAATTCTACTGGAACCATCACCATCAACATATGTGTATTTAGCCTGAAAGCATTCAGTAAAACACAGGATGTAACAACTGTGAGGAGAAAAAGAAAAGGGCACATTATGCATAAATATAGTTGTCATTATCAACACATACGTACACTGAAAGCATTCAATATCACTGTAGATGTAAAAGCTAAAAGGATGTAAAACAAAACTGAGAATATAGTATTAGTGGCGGCTCCAATAATTCAAATCAGTGGGGTCAATAAAAGACTTATCTTCCACAAATCAAATAAATTTATTTTCCCTTTTATCAACATCTATCATCTACCTTCGATAATTCGACAAATATAATAAAAAATAATCAAATAATCTATTTCCGACAATCCAACAAAGATAACAATGAGTTCTCAAACAAAAATAAACAGAAATTCTAATACATTGTTACTAATAGTTCTTAATCCCAAAAAGAAAATCCAAATACATAAACTCCTACAGCTGCCCTCGATGAGTTTTCACGTGTTGAAATCGTTGCATAACAGCTTCATTATCAATACTAGTAAACACATCATTTTCAATATATATGACCAAACAGTCATTCATTTATTAATTTAGGGGTTAAGTTAGGGTAAATGAAGACTTACTGACAAAATGTCTAAAAAAGAAAATTTTATTTGCAAAATAAAAGTTGGGCACATTAATTCATTTTGTTTAGGTAGACAGATGGCCCATTAACTTAGGCATTAAGTGGGGTCAAAAGCTTCCCATAAGTTCTATTCATGAAAGAATTTTTTTTTTATAATATTTTTTCATATCTAACTGGGGTCAATGTAGCGCCGCCCATATATAGTAATTTAAAACGACCTCTCTCTCTTTCTCTGTGTGCGGGACTATGGCCTGAGGACTATAGGATTTTATGAAAAACAAAAGGAGGAATGCAGGTTTTTCCCCTCACTTGGATTCCTTTACTACCAAATTTCTGCCTGAAGACTGAGAGTCCGGTTTGTGATAGAAATTAATAAGAGTAAAGGTCTAATGGCTTTCCTTTTTTTCCGCACGGAGTGCAGGCTAATAATGGGCAGGTTCAGGCCATGCGGTAAAAGCAGGGCTGCAGCAACCATTTTAGTGAAAAATAGAAAAACTCAATCAAAAGCTTAAAGTGCCCTATCACATTCTTGTGCTGAAGTGAGTCGTCCAGATCTATCCTTATGCTGAATGTCGGCAGCAAAGAAAAGGCCAAGAATATAAAGTACACGTGAAAGAGATGGTAAGGCTGATGTGTGGAGGAACAAGGATAGAATTAAGATCATAGAAGAAAATCTATGGTTGGCCCTTATTCTTGAGTGTCAAGGACTCTTGCTTGAGATGGTCTGTGCACGTACAAAGAAAATAAAACAGCTCCAGCACAAAGTATTGATGCCTTGAACTTGTTCAAGAAGACAAAACCGCAGAAGGAACAAGACAAGAGATGCCAAATTGGGGAGTTATAGAGGACATGGCTTTAAATAGGGTTCAATATTCTAAGGCTTTGATGATGATGATGAACTATATTGAAAAGAGTATAGCGTAGCGACAGCTAAAAGCATAGCTACTAATTATCAAGATGTCAATATAACAACAAAATCCAATAAAGCTATTAACATTTCAGTACATTTTATCCATTGAGATAATGGATAAGCTGGAGCTGTAAAATGCATCTCAAAACAGTAAGCATCATAATGCAGCAGCACTATGAATCCGTTGGGGCTAGACTCGGCAGAACTATCAATCTGATGGGGCTAGACTCATGGTCTACTTGTGGGACCCAAAGAAGTTTATGAATTATTTAGTAATTGTTATTAGTTTCTGATTTTTATTTAATAAGTTGTATTGAGGATTAGTTTCTAATTTGGATAGGATTTTGTTTCCTAATTTAATTAGGATTGATTTCTTAGCTCTTAAATTTTTTTATTTTAAATGTGACATTTTAAAGATAAATGAACTCAGAGAGCTTTGAGTTAATAAAATTGTAGGGGTAAAGCTAGCAACATGCCTTCCAACATAGTCTACCTTGTTATTGGAGAGAGCTTCCTCTAGAATATAAATGCTTTCCCCTGGTTCGTAGGACTTTAGAATGGAACACGCGTTGCCACTGCTATCACGCTTTTCTCTCCATATTTGCATGAAAGGAGTGGTATCCCAATCATAATCAGGATGTCCCATCAACTCATATATTGATGGACATTCAACCTGCTGAAAAGAAAGAAAGTGTTTTTAGTAAGTAAATAGAGCTGTGCTACATGGACAGAATTTGAGATCAGTCTTTGGACCGATCCCAAAGTCCTCACCCAAATATTGGATGAAAACTTTGGGATCGGTCCAAAGACCGGTCCCAAAAGTTCTGTCCATTTAGACTTTTGCAAGTAAATACTGAACACACTCTAGAAATAACGGCTTCCATGACAACGTTAAACAATGAGAGCGGGGTTGATTCCCTACAATTATTTTTTTTTTGGGAATTTCTACAGGCACGCAGATTTTTACTTTTTTCATATAAATTCTCTCTATACACATTCCTATAATTTAAAAATTACATTAGTTCTTTTCACATACATCAAAATTTCCTAAACTACACATCCCTCCATGTTCCTCTTTCTTCCCACACACAACCTCATCCCTTTCTCCACAACACCGGCGACTCAGTTTTTTCGGCGTTCCCAGTCATCTTCACCATCTCCTCTTCCAAAGGTAAATGGATCCCTCCAACATTGTCATTTATTCTTCTTCTCTATCTCTTCTTTCCCATTTTTTCCATCTTAGATTACCTTTTTTTCCATGAAAACTTGTTATGGGGATAGATTTTCATTCAATGTAAGTTTTTACAAACAATGTTAGTGTTTTTTCATGCATTTGGGTTGCATTTTATTCATCATCGCAAGGGTTTTTAACTCAAAAATCGCGACTCTGTTCGGTCTCTGAGTGACCGAACATATTGCAGGTGTTCGGACCTGAGTGTCCGAACAAAAGAATAGTGTTTGGACACTCAGATCAAATATCACTGTTCAGTCTTAAAGGTCCAAACAGATGGTATATGTTTGTTAGGATTTTGAGTGTTGGCTAATTCATGGGTTGGACAAAACTCTGGGTCTTTTGAGTTGTATTTAGAAAAGGACTTTGAAGTTAAAAGGTTGGAAGGACTAAAAAGAAGAAAGCATGAAAGAATTGAAAGAAGGAAGTTGGAGAATTCTGAGTTGAAATTCCGGATCATCACAGAACAGAGTTCGCTCGAGCGACCTCCATATCCGCTCAAGCGAACAGTGCACTGCTTAGCCCAGTTTGGAAACAAAGAGTGGTCCGCTCGAGCTAACGTGTTGATCGCTCGAGCGAACATGGCGCAATGCTGTACGAATTTTAGAAACCTACTTTTCTAATTGTGCTCAATCTAATTGTTTCAATCCCTAATCAAGTTAGGCAACTTTAAGCACATCTCAAGGGCTATTTAAAGGACTCAAAGGCTATTGCAAAGATGACGCTCACCTCTCAAAGTTCTAAGTTTTGCAAAGATGACGCTCACCTCTCAAAGTTCCAAGTTAGAAATTATTATTGAAAGAATTCTTCTCTATAGATTTTTATGAAGTTGTGCTGCCAAGCTCTCTAGAGTCAATTCTTTTGCATCCTTTACAGAATATTATCTTCTTGCGAGAAGATTTGAGGAGTCAAGTGCTGGCTGGAATCTGTTGCAATCAACGGTATGAAGTCGTTGAAGCGTGAAGCGACACAAAGTAACTTCAGTCCTTGGGTAGGGGAAATCTAGGGAAGAGATCTGAGTTTCTTGTAATTACGAGATTCATAGTGCTTGATTTTATCTAGTTCGGATCGGTGGTTTTTCACCCAGTTAGGGTTTTCCAGCTTAAATTTGGTGTCTTTGTGGTGTGTGCTTGTTGATTTAATTTCCGTTGCATATTGTTTATATCTACACACTTTTGGGTTGATTGTTTGAGTAGACCAATCTAAAAATCACAGACTTTAAATCTTTTTTCGATGTTCGAAACTATAGGTCCAAATAGATGCATTATGTTCGGAACTATACATCCGAACATATGCCATCTGTTTGGCCCTGAAAGACCGTACATTTCGGGAATTAACCTGTAACTCATTCCAGGTGACTAAAAAACAAACATTTTCACTGCTGCTTTGATTTAAAGGCACCATTTGATTGTTATTTTCTTCCTTCATTGCACTAGAAAATGGAGGAATATATGTGTGTGAAGATGAGTTGCCCAGGAGGATGGAGGAAGTGGAGAGTGGGATGAGTTGCCCAGGAGAAGAAAATGGAGGAATGTAACTGAAGATGAGTTGCCCAAGGAAGATGGAGGAAGTGGAGAGAAGAAGTGGAGAGTGAGATGGGTGAGAGAAGAAGAAGATGAGCTTATGTGTGAAAAGAGAATGGGTTTTGAGTTTTTGTGGGACAATGGATATTTTGGTCATTTCATGAAGGGGTAAGAAAGTAATAAAAAAAAGATAAATTCCTTGTGTTTGAAAAGTAAAATTTTGTTTGCCAATAGCAGCACCCTTTTTTTCTGTGCAACATTAGGGCCCAATCTTGATGTGCGTCCTGTGGTAACCATTCAAAAAAGAAAAAAAAGATCCTATGGTATATTAAGGGTGGCCACAACTTGGTCCCCATCAAAATCCTCAAAGTTTAATATGAGAAGGAATGCAATTTTATCGACATCCAATCCAACATTAGGTTTCAGTCAGAGTAGTGTGAAACTTGAGTGAATGCCAATGGCAATTCCCAAGTAGCGAGCAAGGGTGATGCATTAGTCATAAGTAGAGAGGGTTTTTTTTTTTTTTTTTTTGGGTGGGGGGTTAGGGTGGTTTTGGGGGACCAAACATAATGGGACAGCCCTTAGATGTCAATCCATTGCGCCTAACCCATGGAAAGCAAACCCGATGGGCCTACTATACCTACATTCTTACTTTGTACTTCCCAATAAAGTATTCTAGATTTAGGTACCTTACTCTAGAAAGATGATTGACATGCAATCAATTAAAAATTATAGATTGATGACAACTATGATACCCAGATACATATATGGATACAGACACTGATACAATGATCCGAGATATGACTCCTCACTTTTGAAAATCTAGGACAGGGATACCGATCCAGGTGTCGTAATTTTTTCTTTAGAGCACTTTTGAATCAATGAAATTATCATTGTTTTCGTCCCTTTCTATATGAACTAAAAGACTTTATAAGTAGGAATTTTAAACTTGTTTCCTAAAAGCATCGGTGCAGAATTAGGTACCAATACAAGTGTCGTATTGGTCTGATACAGATATGTTGGGCTTGTACAAGTTTCCGGGTTTCATAGATTGACATATGACCCATTAAAGATTATTGATTGAACATGAAAGAGGAAAGAAAGTCCCATAAAGTAAAAAGAAATTGGCATATAATCAATTTCTTGGAAGGGAAAGGAAACCCTATGTAGGTCCCTAATAGGTGGGTTTGACCTCCCCTCTAAAAATACCTTACAATCTCTCATTTGTGGATTAATGAAAAGTACTCTCTTTCCCTCTCGTTATTGTCAGCAAGTGTTTCCCCTCATAAAAAAAAAAAAAAATGGTTTACAAGTCTAATGAATCCAAAGGCTGGGCATCCACAGTAAATGTTTGAGGACTCCATCCGTCATCGGGTCCCATCACTATTGCTCACTGGATCCTATATATCTTCCTATCTTATCCATCCCTCGATGTGTGCGTGTGTATGAAAGCTTTTAAGAGAAAGCTAATTCCCTTATTTAGGAGAAAACAAAAGGAATCCAAACCTCACATATACCTCTTTTTGAAATTTTAAGGCCCCCAAATCAAGGCTAGCATGTTTTTAGTGGAACAGTTTCTAGTCTACCTTAATCCACCTGTAGTCCCACGCAACCTGCCCTCTTCTACCACGAGTGGCATGCATCCATGTGGATTACAAAATAAATTCCTTATTTTTAAATAAGGAATTTGTCCATCTATTTATCCATCCATCTTAAAAATCAATAGAATTGGTTGCAAGAATGTTTTTCTCATTGCCTAAGAACATAAAGGAATGATTTATTATTATTTTTTTAGATACCTCTACATTTCCATTAAACAGTTATAATTAATTATAGAGGATTTTACCCAAAAAACCCCCTTAAAGTTGCTATAAACTCGAAACATCCTCAAAGTCTTATATAGACCATAGTGGTTCCTGGGGGCCTGTTTGGTATTTTGTTTCACTATTTTCTCTAAGCGGGGATATCCCTGCTCCCTTTTCCTTTAAACATCCCAAAACCTTTTTCCCATTTTTCATTCTTCTTGCTCTTCTTCACCCTTCTAGTGATTTCGACCTTCACTCGCTTTAGTGGTCCCAGAGCTTGACCAGACACCGGCATAACATGTTTTGGATATGAGATCTCCAGAAAGCCCAGCAGAGGGATGTTTATACACTATAGTCTTCTCAATCTTCGTTTCTCAACTGAGATATCTCTGACAAACAACACTCGGATAGGTAGAGATATCCCCACTCAACTCAAATATCTCTGGCAGATAACACTCCGGTAGGCGGGGATATCCCCGCTCAATTGAGATGTCTCGGAAGACAACACTCGGGTATGCAGGGATATCTCCACCCACAACACTGTCATGGGCGGCGATATTCATACACGATTCCACTGTGTGAGAAGGGATATCGCTGCCCAGAACAATATCATTAACAGGGATATCCCTACCCACAAGACAATGCATGCATGTATTTCCCTATTGAGTTTAGAAGTGAAATGAGTCTCCACAACTCAGGAAGACATGCGAAACCTTTCACATAATTAGACATGTACATTTACCAGCAAGTTCCCTGCCAATCATATTTAATATTCTTCCAAAATAGTCTAGGTACTGAATTACCAACCGTCTATACAAATACAATTGTTTATGACTAGAAACCTTTTGTACATCCAACTTGGCAAAAGTAGACTCTATTGTCGGAAATGAATATACATGAAAATTAACCATACAAAAAAAAATGGTGAATCACACAATTTTTACAAGATCTAGGCCCTTTTGAACCTGTGGGAGCTTAGCACACAAGTCCTTTTGAATATCTCTATAACTATTTTGCTCCAATAAAATGAAATGTCAACTTGAGTGAAATTGATTAATTTGTGGAGAATGCAATATTCAGCGAAAGCGCATGCGAATACCCCACAGTCATTCCCATTGTCTTGGTAGGGATGTTTATCTTTTCTTTAAAGGTCCAGACGAAAGGGTCATTCCAACCATATGCAACAAAATCTTGGGGGAGCCAATCAACCTGGGGGGTATCAACATAGAAGATTAATTTTTTTTTCAAGATTTAATCAACTTCAATGAATTTTTTATGAAGATAGCAAAATGCATACTTACAAATTCATTGCAAGTACGTAGTTAGAGAATATCACTTGTCGAGCTATTATTAAACTCTCATTTGGCCTCATATGAGTAATCGATCAGCAAACTGAAATGATCGATGCAATGCTTCAAAGATACTAATATTTTATTATCCCTCGTATCCATCACATTTGTACCATTCAGACCAAAAGCAAGGGTTTCGTTTTGCAATGTCCTTCCTTCCACATACACTGCATGATTCAGTAAGATATGTTAAATTCTTTTGACTCATTTGTAGTTCATAAATAGTTATCATATACAATTAGCTTATATCCCAATGCTCTATGAAACAAGGTTGTTTTTGTCTAAAGCCAAAATTTTAACTGAAATATTTCGGAAGATATACCATTTGAGATATGTAACTGAAATGAAGCATTTTGGCCATTTTGGCTAAAATGAAATCATGACAACATTGACCACATATGGGCTTTGCAGAAAGACCGCCCCTTCAGTTCTCTTAGTTTCTATACTTTATGTGAGTTTTCATTGCCCTAAATAGCCGTTCCTCAAATATATTAGAAACAATGAGATTTGTGATGCTTCCAAAGACGAGAAAAAATCCCAGAAGTTGGGAAGTGAATATCAATGCACTTTTCCATTTTTTCTTATCTATAATATTTTCACTTTTCAAAATGAATAACCATTTAGAATCCATTCATACAAATTCCATGGAAGCCTTATCCTACTTATCATGGATTAGCTTCATGAGTTTATTTTTCCACTTATTCCACCAATTCCACTCATCCATTAAGGGGCATGGGCTCTCAACGTACGATCTTGCATGCCACTTTAGAATACTTCATTTCTCATTTCTCATCCTTATCCCAGTCCACTTCAACTCTTCATACAGAGGTTCATTTTTAGTCTTTTGGCTAGCCAAACATTTAATAAAAGAGAAAAACCCAGCAAAAAACAGGGGCAAAAGAGAGTTGTGGGGATCAAGATTGTCACTCTTATAGCCCATTTTCCAAAAGCCCCCATTTCACATTTGGTACACATAGGGTTTCATGGCATGAAAATGAAGTATACCATTCAACAATTAAGATAATCTTTTGGCCTTTTAAATGTCATATAAATTGCAAAATCTACTCTATAAAAAAAAATTGTGCAACGATTTCATCTATAAAACATGGATTGAATTACAACTATGAAAAGGGAATAACAAATCTAGTGTGCAATTAAGTGAAAATCACAAACTCACAATGCATGCATGCTTTTAATATTGCTTACCTTCATGTTGAGATGTGATATCATATCAATAGGAGGTTGGGGAATGAGAGAAAAATGAAAAACCAACTTATATCATAGCTTGGGCAACGACGATGAATAAGATGATAGTGTATAAACGCTCCTTTGCTAGGCTTTCAAGAGTTCTCATATCCAAAAACGTGTTCTACCAGTGTTTGGACAAACTCTGGGACCACCACTGCAAGAGAAGATTGGAATCGTTGGAAGGGAGAAGAAGAGGAAGAAGAAAAGGGAAAAGGGGAAATGGCTTCTGGGATGGAAAAGAGAGTGGGGATATCCCCGCTGAGAGAAAAAAGTAAAAGAAATACCAAGCAGGGCTCCTGTGACCACTGTAGTCTTTATAAGACTTTGAAGACGTTTCGAGTTTATAACAACTTTAAGGGGATTTTTCCGGTTAAATCCTCTTAATTATATGACTTTAAGGGGATTTATAATTACCAGTTGTTGCATGCTCCATTTGGAAATGAAGAAGTTCTGTTCCCATCCTTCCACAAAAGACATTCCATTCAAGAGAGAAGAAGTAATATATCCAGGAGCACCTACCAGTAAACAAAGTATTGAAATGACATGTGAGAAAGAGGAGAGAATAAGAGAAGAAAAAGAAATAGATCTTGGGCAAGAATAAGAACGAAGGTGAGAGTATGCATCCATATATCAACCACAATGTTATGGTTTTGGTAAAAAAACTTACAAAGAATTAGGAGTTAGGCAGCGCACCGAGCCTTTTTCTCAATCAGGTCAGAAGCGGAGAACGATTGTAGTAAAGATAAGCCAACTTGAGCGAAAATATAATTTAAAGACTCTGCCAATTTGTAGGACATTCATTTAAACTATATTTCCAATAGTATTGCAGGCAACTCTCTTTCGTCGAATGACCCATCATCTAGCTAATTTTAAGATGCATGGGCCCCCACTAGGTATTTAGGCATGAGGTGCTTACCTTTGCGTGAGAACCGATGCTCAAGTAGCCGGCCTCTTCGCGTGATATGGATATGTGGTGTTCCCTTTTGGGATTTCACAATGACATGTGACACACCCAATCCTTATAGATGACTCATGTGGTGAGACAATCCACACACATATTTTCCCCAAAGGAATCAAATCTATAAACTATCTTATCTCATAAATAAAACTCATGATCCGTTTGACTTTTTCAAAAATTGAATGTTTTTAGTTGCCAAATCATCTTCGGATCCCTAAATAGCCATAATAGTAAGATCTAAATAAAATCTTAGTGGATTATTCTGGGTATACTTTCTTAATAGTGAAATCTATATCTTTATGAATTCTTACCCTATATAGTTTTGTATGATTCTCTCCCAACTCACCCGCCACTTCTCTCCATCCATCTCTCTCATTTTCTCTCAGCCCACCCACTTTCTATGTAACTCTCTCCCAACCCTACTATTTCCTCTTCAATGCTTTTTTTAGATCAGGGTTTTTGCATCCACCTCCCATATTTGTAATGGGAAATCATGGCGGGACTATCACTAGGTGGAGATAAAAGCAGAATCTAGAATAAGAATGATAACAAAATAGTGTGCTTAAAGAGACTTGTGCGGTCCATCTCATGGGGCCCACCGATGCATTCTTATTTTTCGGGGAAGAATAGATGGAAGGCCTTTTTACATATATATTGGTCATGCAAGAAATATCAGTTCCATTATATTCTTTCTAGCTTTTCAAAGAGACCCACGGACTATTTCTTTTCTTTTCTATACATGGCCACATCTCTTTTCTTCCTCTCCTTTCTATCTTTCTTTCTATACAAACAAACAAAGAGTTTAAATCCTCTCTTCATTATGGTACCAAAGAAAATGACGCCGATAAATCTCTCCATCCGCTCCTCTCTTAGCCTTTCTCTTTGTTGATGTGCCCATTTATTGGTTAGCTTTTGTTCTAATGTACTCTTTAATAGTGCATGCCGCAGAAATTTCTAAAGAGGTTGCCATTGGATTTGGGTAATGAAGAAACTGAAGTTCCAGCTTCCTTAACTTAAGTTGAGAAAAAGAAAATCATGAGTCAATTATAAATAATATGAAGCGAAGTGGTTTCAAATTGAAATCAGTTTTAATTCGCTCTAATTGATTTTGACTCATCCAATTTACCAATTTAGTTTACACGGGTCGGGGTATAAATTAGGTTGGGCCAGAGATCGATAAAGCACACTTTTTGGACCCAACCTAACCCGTCCATTTTTAATAACATGGTATGTGCCGAGACTCGAACTCAAGACAACAAGAATTTCAAAAGAGCAACCCTACCACTACACCACATATCATCTTTTTGTTAATAGTTATCAACAAAAATTTAAAATTAGTTAATGAGGAAGGGACCCAACCCCACTTTATTTTTTGACCGGGAGTTGGAATTTATCTACAAGGTATTTATAAAAATAACTATATTTTTAGAACATTGACCCCTATAAATACTGTTGTTATTATTTTCATATTTACGCATTGTACTTTAGGCATAGATGAACAAACTTTTGAAATAACTATTTTATATGATTTTCTATATAGTCATTAATTTTCTATGACAACCATTTTACAATAAAACTAAACTCAAATGAATATATAATATATGGAATTGATAAATAAAAATAATAAGTTTCATAATTAATAAGAAAATGACAATATTATTGAA
This sequence comes from Camphora micrantha, assembly GCA_003546025.1. NCBI lineage: Eukaryota > Viridiplantae > Streptophyta > Magnoliopsida > Laurales > Lauraceae > Camphora > Camphora micrantha. The sequence goes on along the minus strand of QPKB01000029.1, from coordinate 66,361 downwards.
AAAAGAAAAACTCGCGACAACAGCATGGAGCTAAAGAGTAGGCTGGAAACTTTCTATGTAATTTTATGTGCTACCATGCAAGCTTGTAGAGGGAGAAATGTTGGAATCTAGTTTTTTTCTTTTGTGTGTGAGGCTTTAACTTTTATAAATCGTGATGTAAAAGGAGTGAAACACTACGATAGACCCCATCTATTAAAAATCACAATCATTAAGACAAACATACTAGCTATTTATGGGATACCTTAAATTTTCACCTCATTCAGGGTTATTTCCACGGTCAAATTGATTCTCTGATAAAAAAAATTACAAAATACTGGAGTTTTCCAAATAAAGTTTTTTTTTTTTTTTTTTTTTTTTTTGTGATTTGGACTCTCCATCATGCCTTTTGTCTATTAAGAAATTCTCAATTATATCATCCTATTTCTATCAAGGCAATAGCATTTAAGTGTTAATAAGTCCTAGTGTCTATAAGTGCCACTAATGTAAGGAATTTCAGGTATTTTTGTTTGTTCTAATTATATGATTTTTTTTCTTTTTTTATAGAATGTGAAATGTCGATTTCTGGGTTGTCTGGTTTATTTAATCTTTAGTCTTTTTTATTTAATCCACTCTCGGTTCTAGGTTGTCTGCTTTCCTTTTTATCTATTGATTTTGATTGTACACTTTTTTTTAATAATGCGGAACTAATGATAAAAGGAATCTCCAATAATAATGGTCCATCTAAATAAAGAATTAAACTCATTCTTACTATCATCACTTTCTACTTTCTCCAATATAATTCTATTTCTTTATGTCAACAAGAGAACTTTCATTTTTTCCATTCATTTACTTTTAAGTTCATTGTATTTTCTTAGAGCAACTTTAATAATTTTTTGTTTCTTTGTGTCTCTTTTTAGTACCGTCTCATGTCCCATTTGCATGCTTAATTTAGATCAGTGTTCAACCCATTTTAAAATGTGAGCATCTTGAGACAATTAGTGCAATTATTAAACATTTCAATTTGAGAGGTAAACCTTTTTTAATTCATTTACTTTTGTGTTCATCATATTTTATTTGAGTAATTTTAATTATGTCATTTTAATATGATTTATACAAAAGAATCATCATTTCAAAATTTCTATAGATTTGCATTATTTTTATGGTTTGTATTTGTATGGTTTTCATAGATTTTCAATTTCTTTTTTTCCTCTTTTTTGTTTCAACTTTTGGGTATTGGGTTCTCTTTGGTTTTTTTTTTTTCTTTTAAATCACTTTTTATCATGAGATTTTTTGTGAATTCTCATTTTTCTTTTGTATTTTTTAATTTTTTTAATACTTATAATTATGAGTTAATTATTTATTTTACTTCCATTGCGTTCTTCAAATTCCCTCTGTGAAATCTTTTATGGGTTTTTCTTATGTCTTTTGTGGCTTCAGATTTTCATTTTTGAGTATTAGATTATCATAAGTTGGTTTGGTTCTTCTAAATTTCTTTTGTCATTGTATTGTCTATGGATCTTTATTTATATATTTTTATAGCCTTTTTAATAAAATTTATTTCATTTTATTTTGTATTTCTTGTATTATAATTTATCACTTGTGATGGGTTTTTACTTTTTCTTTTATGATGGGTTTTTATGAATTTGTGAATTCTTTTGTTTTTGCCCTTTTGTGCTCCATTTTTGAGCTTTTTTCTTTTTTCCTCATGAGTGTTTGAATCTTGTAAATTACTTATGTAATTGAGTTGATTATGAATTTTCATTTCTCTGTTTGTTTGTTTTGAGTTTTTTTTCCTTCATCATTAATCTTCAATTTTCATAGGTTTCTGTTTTTTTTTTTTTTTATTGTATTGTATGGTATTATATATTCAATTCTTATAGACTTTTTTTTTTCCCGTCTCTCAAACTAAAATCTTTTTCGTTTAATTTTAAAGAAATTGATCGTAATTTTTTTTTTATAAATTTTAATATTATAATTATATTTTCCGTGCTCGGGCATGTTTTTCTGGTTAGAATATGTGAAGCGAACTAAATCCAATTCAGAAATTCCTGATTGATCTCGACTCTTGCCCACTTTATTTTGACTACTCTTAAATTCGTTTTGTAACTTCTGCACCTTCCCATCTTAAAGAAAAATCCTTCACGTTTCTATGTAATCGTTAACTTTTCAATTGATTTTGACTCTTCCTTTTCTTCAATATTCCATTAGTTGCTCATTTCTTTGAACAGATGCAGAGCGGCCCTTTCTCTCTAACCCATCTCACAAAGAGAGGGAAGAAATTGTCCTTTGTCTGCCATGATGCCTCATTCTCTCTCACTCCCTAATCTCTTGTATTGCGGTGACTGCTATCATGGATAACTTGAGGTTCCTGACATAGATACTCTAGCTTGGTCTACGGTATGTTCTTCTTTTTCCTTTTTTAATCATTGGTGCATTCAAATGTACCCAAATCAGTGGTCTATGGTTACACTATTTAAGCAGAGGAAATGAGACTTCATCCTGCTCATAGCAAAACGAGAAAGTTGGTATTTCCCCCTCCTTTTTGCTCAAATCCTTACAAGTTTTCTAATGTTGTTTTGAGGTGAGAAAACTGAAACACCAGTATTCCACATAATGATTTTAGTGCATTGAACGAGAACCATCCATTCTTCTAATGTATTGAAAATTTTGTTGATTAGGCCTTCACTTGGGCAAGTCCGTCACAACAAGATCCCTCATCGGAAGCTTGGGTAATTTTGTGGAAGTGTTGTCTACATTAATCGTCTCAGACACGCATCTGACGCGTGTGAGCTCCTTTCAGATTTTCTTGCATTCTAATTTTTATTCTGCAATACATTTACATTTTGTTTCAATTGAACTAGTGTTCTTGAATGTTTAAGAGTTGTTTGATGAAATGCCTCCAAGAAATCTTCTAATTGTTGTCGGATATTTATGAGCTGTTTAATATATGAGTGTTTGTAATTTTATCAATTGGGTCAATACCAATCTTTTTAAAGGGCTTCCGTGGTGCTTTCCTTCAAACTAAAACCAAACAAAAAAGCCACTTTTGTCTTCTCGCATTCTCTTTTGTGATAGGTGTTGGAGAATCTCATAATTCTGACTTTCCCTATTTTTGATCCTAGATCGGGGGGGTGGGGGGTGGGTGGGGTGGGTTGGCGTGGGTGGTGTGTTACAATTCAACCAGAAAAGAGCCCAATTCGCATGGATATATCTTCTAATCAGGACAACTAAATTTTGTGGCTCATCAGATTATCAACATTTTAAATGACCAAACCATGAAACACACGCCCAACACAAAGTCAATCCAAGGGACTACATTACAATGCATTAGGGACATGGAGGAGTAATCGATCCTTCTATTTTTTTATTTGACAATGCAGAGCATGTAGCTACAAGATCCAATAACATATAAGAGAAAGGCTAGAACAGAAGTCATTAGAACTGGTGGAGTAGAATAGGGGATCTAAGATCTATGCAAGTGATAATCTAAGATTATGATGATTTGATTTGTTAAAGGAGAATTTCTAGAATAGGATGCTACTGAGTACTGACCGACCTATGACTATATGGTAACATGTATTGTTGTTTGGCTACGTAGATCTGTGCAAAAGCTTTGGATGAAATGATCCAATGTTAGTCAGCTTTACTCAAATTTACTGCTAATCAAAAGCTCCTTGCTCAGAAATTTGTCAATTAGGGCCCACACAACACATTTCTTGACAAGGTGTGCTTTACACTGATTAAATTGAGCACTCACTATTATTTGTAGTCTTTTTTTTTTCCCCTCCTTTAGTATAAACACCAAGGTCTAAACAGTGTCACAGAGAAGCCCCATGTATAAGACCCAGCGATAGGCTATACCATGGGACACACTGTATTTCCAAGTGATCCATGCAAACTTGCTCTAATTTTTCCTGTTATATAGCTCTTCCAGTGAGAAACGGGCCTTTCCTGTTGCCCTTTCTTCAAACTAAAATCAAACAAAAGGCAATTTTTCTCCTCACATTTTCTTTCTTATAGTTGTTTAAGCGTATGCTAATTTTCACTCCCCTATTTTCTCCTTTCCTAGAAACCTTCACTGATTTGATCATGGGTAAGGGTTCATTGAACAAAAATTAACGTTTCTCTTCTCACGTCCTCTTTTTGTTATAATTGTTTGATTACCTCAATGGCAAGCACTTTTTTACTTTAAATATAAACCCTAGCCCCACAAAAGAAAACACAAAATTACACTCCAAATTTAAAGTGGTTCCTGGTTGGGTTCGGATTTCTTGAGGTTACTGCTTCTCTCTGGTCCGGAAGTTGTGTTGGGTCTCTCCTGCAGTCCTGTAAGTAGAAACTGCAATGAAAGGTAGAAGAGTAGTAGTAAATGTAGTGGGGGTGGGCAGTCCAAGTTTGGTCAATGCATCAACAACCGTATTTGCTCACAGTAATGGGCACCCAAGGCTGGATTCTTTCCAAGCATTTTAGAATAGCCTCCCATGTGTACATAAGGTCCCAGCATGATGTGTTGTCTTCATTTAAGGCCTGAATAAATAACAGGGCATCCGCTTCAATGAATTCATTGTCTAATTTGACCTCTATGAAAATGGTTAGGCCTTTAAGTAACATGTAGTTCTGCCATTAGTGACTGAAAGGTTGTTATCTAACTGGCATAAGTGCACATAAGATGGCCGGTGTGATCCCTTGTTAGGGTTCGTGTAAGATGAGTCCTGAGTTCTTTTATACCAATTACATCATTCCCGCTGAGGATCATGTCATCTACATACAACAGTAATATGGTACAACCACGTGAAGTCCGTCGAACAATGAGTGAGCTGTCATTTAGGCTTTGATAAAAGTTTGCAATTAGAATAGTACTTCGAAAATTTCCAAACCAAGCTCAAGGAGCTTGTTTGAGCCCATAGAGAGATTTCTTTGAACGGCAAACGTGCTTTGGAGGACATGCATAACCTGGAGGCAGGCGCATGTAAACTGTCTTTGGAAGATCACCATGTAGAAATGCATTTTTGACATCCATCTGCCAAAGAGGCCAATGACGAACCGCAGCAACTCCCAACAAAGCTCGGATAGAAGTCCTTTTAGCAACTGGAGCAAAAGTTTCCTCATAGTCAATTCCATATTCCCATTTAAAACGCTGAGCAACCAACCGTGCTTTATATCGTTCAATACTTCCATTAGATCTCTCTTTAGTGGAATAAATTCACTTGCTGCCAATAACAGAGACATCAGCAGGAAGAGGACAAGGTTCCAAGTCTAATTTGCTTCTAGTGCAATTAATTCATCTGTCATTTCATCCTACCAACAAGGTACTTGGGGGACCTGAGAAAATGAGGTGGGAATAGAAATAGGATCTTGTGAAGTGCATAAAACAGAAAAACCAAATCTGTTAGGCTTTTTAATAAGACGAGTAGATCTTCTTAAAGGAAGAGGGTCCGGAGGGAGGTTAACTTTTAGAGCAGGAAGAGGAGACGGCGTTGGTTGGTGATCAAGAACGGGTGTCGTAAGAGGATGTGATCTGCATACATAGACCTGGGTAATGGGTGGATTTCGTGATGGAAGTTGAGGATTTGGAAAAAGAGGAAAATAAGATGTTTGAGTGGGTTGAGTATCCGGATGCATTGAATAGTAGGGAATATGCTCAAGAAAAACAACATTTCTTGAAATATGAATTCGACGTGTGACGGGATCATAACAATTGAATCCTTCGTGGTCCTCACTATATCCTAAAAAGATGCACTTCACAGATTTGAGGGGAATGTTTGAATCGATCAATTGAAGGAAGATGGACAAAACAAAGACAACCAAATGCCCGGAGATGAGTGTAAGATGGTGGGCGAGAAAAAAGACATTCAAAAGGAGAAATTTTGCCTACGATGGGTGTAGGAAGTCTATTGATCAAGTAGACAGTTGTAAGGACGGCTTCACACCAAAAGCCCTGGGGGACAGAAGACTTAATGAGAAGAGCACGGACAGTCTCAAGAATGTGTCGATGTTTTCGTTCTGCAATTCCATTTTGTTGTGGGGTACGAGGACATGACTTCTGATGAATAATTCCCTTTTCGGATAAAAAGGTGGTAAATTCACCAAATATATACTCTCCCCATGAATCGGAACGAATGTTTTTGATAGATTTTCCAAACTGAGTGTGTATCATGTTGTAAAATTTTTGGAAAGTAACAAAAATGTCAGATTTAGAACACAAAAAGTAAATCCATGTGTAACGACAGTAATCATCAATGAAGGTCACATAGTATTTAAATCCCATTATACTTAAAGTGGGGGCGATACCCCAAACATCAATATGTATTAATTCAAAAGAAGTAGCAGCCCTAGAATAATGTTCTGGAAAGGGTAAAACCTGACTTTTGCTCAAACAGCAAGACTCACACTTAGAATCTTTAAAACCAGAAATCATATTATTGGTAAATGAAGAGTCTAAATATCCATGCTGCAACTTAAAAGACAGTCTATTCTTATTTAAAGGGCCAAGCCGTCTACGCCAAAGAGTACATAGATTATTTAAAGCACTAGAAGAGGAGGTAAACTGAGATGTGTGTCCGCTGTCCAACAGAAAAGGCTGTCCAAATTTAATCCCCATCCCGATCACCTTCCCAGTTCACGGATCCTGTATCACACAACCATAGGAAGAAAATTGAACTAAGTATCCACTATCTGCCAATTGACCCTCTGAAATAAGATTTGCAGATATATTTGGAACAAGATAAACATTTAAAAGTTTAAGAGAATGCTCTTGTGGAGTACTGAACTCCAAAGATCCAGTGCCGGAAATGGGCAGATGGTGGCCATTGGCTGCCATATTGTCTTCATTTCCGACATGAGGTTTGGTGTTTGCGAGACTTTGTGCAACAGCAGTCATATGGTTAGAAGCACCAGAATCTAAAACCCATGCTGAAGAAGTAATGGATGCTGGAGTGATAGGGGAAGAATGAAGCACAGAGAATGCAGCAGAAGAAATAGACTGGCCAGAGATACCCATTGAAGTAAATGCAGAAGCAAGAGATGCATTAATCAGCTCTCGAATCTACTCGAGGGTCATTGTCACTGCTAGAGATGATGAGCTTTCAGTGGTGGTTGGTTGCGAATGAGCCTGGAGAGCAGTCTGTTGGGACTTTGTCTTTCGTTGAGCTTGCTCATTCCGTCGAGGTTGCCGGTGCATTCAGAGATAGTGTGCCCTAAATAACTGCAGAGCTTTTTCTTTTTGCAGTCCCGGGCCAAATGACCATAGCCCTTACAGTCGAAACATTGGGATTTCTGTCCAGTTGATGTCAGAAGTGCAATATCTTCAGATGTAGGAATGACGAAGGCTTTTGGTTCACTGCTAATAGTTTCTAACCAGATCCAACGGTTGACTAAAAAGATTAAATTAGAAGAAGAAATTTGTTTTTCAAAACTGACGATAGAGAGAAGAGTATAGACACCGACCTTTGTGTGCCTGAAAAATTCAAGAAAATGTCTGATAATTTATAGAAAAAATAGGCGACCTTGAAGATGGAGTCCTTCCAAGATTTGTTTCACAGATGGTGGGGCCTACTTTGTGAACAGATGATCAGGTAGTCTTTTCAAAGACTACCTTTGAAAAGGGGTCACATCAATAGCATTTTAATTCAAAATTTCCTCCATCATTTTCAAAAAAAGTCAAAAAGCAACATCCTTTCTCCACTAAAAGACAAAAAAGCTCCACTTTTCTATACAATTGGAATAAATCGTAGGGTCGACCGCTTGTGTTTATATAATGGGTTTAAGGACTCAGTCAATATATACAATTAAGGAAGGATCTACAAACTAGATCCATAATCTAAGGCCTAATTATAGTGGACTACATCAATATACACAGGTGTATTTGACTAAGATACAACTAGAGCAAATCGTGTGGGATCCGCTATGATGCCGTGTGGGTCCTACTTTCTCTACGGAGTTGTCATTTGTTATGCTTTGTTGAATATGATCCCAAATTATGACAATATATACATCCATTTTCTGTCTATGTTTTGAACTTCCTCCATATTTTTCATTGATGTTATTTTTGAATTATAATAGTAATCATTATTGGTTCAGATTTCACAAGATATGACTACTACTTTCACTCTACCAAGGATGAAAATATCGGCCGCTACGTAGCGTAGCGGCCGATATATCGGGCGTGGCGGCCGAGTCCGCCACGCTACATTGAAAAAAGCGGCGATACAAGTGTATCGCACCGCCACGTCAATGTAGCGGCCGCTACGCATATGTAGCGGCCGCTTCGTGGCGGCCGCTACATTGCCTACCCTTTATAAAGGCACCCCCCCTCTTCATTCCAGCCGGCCCTAATATTTTTAAGACACAAGACAACTGTTGTGGTTGCCTCCAAACTCCAAAATTTCAAATTTCAATCCATTTTCAAGTTTCAACTACAAGAGTAACAAGACATTACAAGTAACTAAGTAAGTGAGTAACATTAACATACAAGATACAACATCAAATTCCAAGGAAAGAACTACAAGATCCAAGCCCAAGCTTCCATTCCATCTACTTGATCACTTCATAGTTCATTTACTTGATGGAATTTGAACCTTAAATATTGAAGTATTGATATTTGATTGTTCAATGTTCACTAATGAGTATTGAGTAATAACCTAACTCTAACTCTTAAGTCGTCTTAATTCTTATGCCTTTATTTCATGTTCTAGTTTTTTTTTTTTTTGTTTTTTTTTTATTTATTTATTTATGAGCTTTCAATTACTTTTTAAGTTAGCATGACTAAGAAACAAGAATACATGTGAAAAAACAAATCATTACTATTATTTTCTATTTATACGGCGATACAGGACCTCATGTATTGAGGGCACCGCTACGCCCCCTTTTCTTACTTACTTTTGCAAAAGAACCACATTTTCTTTCATTTTACAATTTTCTGGATTTTTCTGGAATTTTTTCAGATTTTTTTGGCGATTTTTTCAAATCGTACCGCTACGCCGCTACGTATCCCCGCTACGCTACGTATCGCCCGCTTCGTATCGTTTTGGTGGCGGGCCGCTACGCCCGCCGCTACCGCTATTTTCATCCTTGCACTCTACTGATCATTACATTCTCATTAATGTGATGATAAGTTCACATTTATCTTTTTTTTTTTTTCTAAGAAAGAACTAAAAAAATATAGGACAAAAGGGATTTTCTATATAAAACATTCAGTTCAGTGTTTGATTTGATTTGAAAGGTATATTTAAATACAGATAAATAAATTTGAAGATTCCAACATTTCAGTACTTCAGATCATGTCTGGATCAAATAAATCTATTGTGATCAATGGTGATATGATTAAGTAAATATCAATTTGTTAAACGCTGCTTGACCGAGTTTTTCAAGTTGATTGAATTTTAATGGCTGTTGAATTCAGAAAGTTTATATTTTGTTGGATCTGTGATAAGAACTTTGTAAGATGTATTACATGTAGCTTTAGCTTAACATTGAATTATTAATTTCTGCTAATTGGTGTGCTTCACGGTATTTTAATCATCAAACATGCCTATTATGTCTCCCTGTACTTGCAGAAACATTTGTGCTGGCTGATGGGGCATTCATTCCTTTTGCTGATGATCTTGACATCTCCAGTGTCACCACATCGGTGAAAGGTGTGGGTGAAATTGGTGCAGTCAAGGTAATTGATTTGCAGTCGCCAATCAACAGCCTCATTGGCAGGCAGGTGGTGAAGGTTGGAAGAAGTTCTGGGCTGACTACTGGGACTGTGATGGCTTATGCTCTTGAATATAATGATGAGAAAGGGATTTGCTTTTTCACTGATTTTCTTGTTGTGGGTGAGAATCAACAATCCTTTTACATGGAAGGTGACAGTGGAAGCCTCTTTCTTTTAACTGGGCAGAATGGTGAAAAACCACATCCCATGGGGATCATATGGGGTGGAATGGCAAATCGTGGGGACTGAAACTGAGAAGCGGTAACAGTCCTGAGAACTGGACCAGTGGAGTTGATCTAGGACGCCTTCTTGTTCTCTTGATGCTCGATCTTATCACAACTGATGAAGGTCTTCAAGGTTCATCCTTATTGCTTTCACTCATATTGGAGTAGGAATATACTGATTGTGTTTAAATTTTTTTTTTATATCAGTGGTGCATCAGTATATTATAATATTGATGTAACTGAATGTGCAGTCTCCTTATTAAGCTGTAAAAAGGTATTGATTACCCCTTTACCCAATGGATTGTAGCTGGAAACAACAGCTATGGACCATTTAATTGCCATGATTAATGATAGGTCTGGTTTCAGGTCTAGTATGGACCCGAACTAAATTCCCATTTACCCGATCATTATAATAATAATAACAGTAATAATATCAGATGCCTATTATGTACACAAATCTTCATTATAGACACACACACACATCAAAGGGAAGTGGTAGGCTGACGGTTAAAGAGGACGTGGATGGAAGTAGTAATAATAGATATAGATCTGAAGAAGTGCGCTCTATCTGAGGACTTGGCTCAGGATAGATTGGAATTGAGCAGCAGAATTCATGTTGTTGACCGTATATTAGTTGGGATAAGGATTTGATGATGATGATGTATTTGGTAACATTTAATAACAATTTGATAGACGACCTGGATATGGGTACAATTGGTGCATTGAGTCCCCATCCTAGGTCTAGGATAAGTACCAATTTAAGAATCGGGTCCAGTTGCACCATGAACCCGATCTAGACCTGGACAGCTGCAGCCTTCTGATGTGTGCCCCACTTTGCCACTGGTAAGTAGGAGCCTGTTCAAGAGGTTGGGCTTTGAGCATATAGAGGCCCAGCCCCTCCCAACTTTCTTTTAGGCCAGAAAATCAGACCCAGGCCTAAAACCACATCCTGACTCCAGTGTAATGCGAGCTAGATTAGGTTTGTTTTGGCCCTGGAACAGCCCTTGTTCAGTTACCCTGTCTGTTGATCTGAGACCTGCTTTGGTGGGGGTACAGCAGCAACCATATTCTAGATTAGAAGATCTCAACCATCTAATTTTTGGGCAACAGAAGGACAGTTGAACGTGGAAGTGCTGTAATATTTGGAAAATCAGTGTAAAGATGGCTAGAGTCTTTTAATCTGAAGATTCTCTAGATGTCCTCCATCAGTCCATCCTCTTAGGGTTCTATCAGATCAATGGTTTGGAATGTCTGGATCAGAATCATGCACCCCATTTTATATGAAGAGGCTTGTCATGACAACTGTAATTATGTATGGTGGGACATAATTCCTTGCCTTTCTGGAATACGGGCTCTGGCAAGTTACAGTTAGTTGTAATTGTGTTTGTGGAGGGCCCTAGATGTGTGATACACACTGTTGATGTGATGGGATCAGCTATGATTATGTTCTGTAATGTTGTCATGGGAAGATCTTCTCTCAAGTAACTGGCTTATAGATAGACACTTGATTTAGCCATGTTAAGGAAAAGGCCCAAGAATCGATGGCTGGGACCTATTCTTATCGTAGATCCTTGGAATACCTCAATCTATGGAGGATTCCTTCTGATGGATAGTCCGGTCATCAATCATGTTTTCTAGTTCCTACATGTACAGAATGCAGGGAGGCGCAGCAAAACTGTAAAGTTGTAATTTTGTAGTCTATATTCATCTGTTCTAGTGGTTATTCTTTAATTTCTGTTGCAAAGTCTTATTTTAGAGTCTGGTTTGGATTCAACAGAAGCTATGCAAGAGCAAAGAAGCGCCTCAGCAGCCATTGTTGGTTCTACAGCGGGGGAGTCGTCTCTGGAGGAAGGCACGTTGCCGAAGGACAAGACGAGAGATCTATGAGCCTCTGGGTCTTAACATCCTACAGCTACCCATGGAAGGTGCTTCTGGCATTGGACTGAGCCCGCCTTTCAGGCATGCCAACTTTCATGTCAACGGGGTCAACACAGCAAATGTGGAGCATCAGTTCATTCCCAACCTCCTTGGAATGTCACCGATGCATCAAGACCAGGGCGACAACACTACAGGAAAATGTAGTTTTAGCGTCGAAGTTATATCGGCGGTCACTTAAATTGGACGCTGTAAGACGACATTACCACTAAAAATCATTGACGTGCGCTGGTGCCCCTCATCGTTCCCTCTCTCGCTCATCGTTCCCTCTCTCGCTCGCTCCCTCATCTCTCCCTCTCTGCGCTCTCTCCCTCTCTGCGCTCACGCATCGATCTCTCTGCTCGACGCCGAAACCCTCTCTCTTCCTCATCGATCCCTCTCTCGCTCTCTCCCTCTCTCGCTCGCTCCCTGCTCACAACATCCCTCTCGCTCTCTTCCTGCTCACGCATCACTCTCTGCTCTCTCCCTGCTCACGCATCGCTCTCTCTGCTCGACCCTCTCTTCCTCATCGATCTTCCAAGGTACCTTTTTCCATTGCTTTTACATGCGATTTTCTAGGGTTTGGATCTCTCGTCTCGATCTTCTTCACGTCTTCATGTCTTTCGTTTTTAGGGTTTTATCTATTGTTATTGTTATTGATTTTACATGAAGCTGTTCGGATTCCACCTGAGCTTTCAGTACTTGTAATTGGTGGTTTTCGTTCCATGTGATTTTCTAGGGTTTGCATCTCTTGCGTTTTGTTGGATCTACATTTTTCTGATTTTGTTGGAATCGTTGATTCTGTTTTGATGTGTGTGACAGCTGAGAGCATCGCCCTCTCCATCTTCCTCATAGCGGCAGCAGCCAACTCCTTCCCCTGCCATCCCCAAAATCCAAACAGGTCTGTCTCCCTCTCCCCTTCTCTCTCCCTCTCCGTCTCTCTTCCTTTCTCTCTCACTTCTTCTTTGTTTTTGTTTGTTTTAAGATCTGGATCTAGGTTAAGGGTTTGTTCTGGTTTGAGTGATTCTGCATTTTTTATTTTTACTTCAATTAGGGTTTCTGGTTTCGATAGGGTTTGATTTGAACCTATTTATGTTCTGGTTTTGTATTCATTTGTTTGTAGGCCTGTTTTCATTTGTTTTGAAGCTCTTGATATGGGTTTTGATGGTTGTGTTTAGTTCTGCATTTCTTTTTTTGTAGTTTTGTGTATATTTGTTTATGGATACCATCTGCTTTTCTTGGCTATATCTATTGGTAACTTCTTTGGGATCCACATACCTATTTTTTTTCTATTCCACTGTGTAGATAGTTCATTTCCTCGTTTCATTTTCCTTTGATCTGATAAAAAATGAAGAAGATTGGCAGTGCCGAACCCAAGCTCGAAGATCTCTTCGAATCGAAGAAGCCCGTGAAGAACCCTCTCGTGCCACTTGGTAATTTAATTCTTCTCTTTTCAATGAAACCCTTGAATTGCTATCTCACATAAAAATGACTTTTTTGCTTTGTTAATGTTATCGGCTTCTTGTTGGGATTTTTCTTTTTTGCTTTGATTTGGATCATTTGAGATTTTTCTCGATTGGGTTTTGTCTTGATTGCCTTTCTGCTGCTTCTTGTTTCACAATTATGAAAAAGAATTGATTTTTCAATTTTTTTGTCCTGTGGAATAAGTTAGTTTTGGACCAATTGATTGTTTCTGTCAGATGGGTTTTGGTTTTAGTAGATTTATGCTTCTTTTTTTCAGATTTTTGAAGTATTTCACATCTGGACATCTTATAGTTATTCCTCTGTTTTGCTCTGGAGTAACATTTTGTGGATTTTAGGTTTTTTTTTTTTTTGGTTTGCCTTTCTGTCATCGATCAAGTAAATTGTTACCATTGAAAGATTGAATAAATCAGACATCAAAAATATTTCCAACAACCCCATCCATATTTTTTATTCTGTTCTCGCTTCATGGTTTCATCAAGGATTCCGGTCATCTTCCGTATTTATTATAATGTTTCATTTTAATAGTCTAGTTAGTGTGATTAAGACCCCTTCTAGAATAATTTCTCAATGCAATTGCAATTGAGGGCCATCCTTGCATTTTGTTTTTCACCCAAATCATCAGTAGTAATTGCATTGCCTCTGCATTTTTTATTTTTTTTTTACATTTAATTGGTTTAAAACATGGTTTGGATATCGAATTTAAGTTTGTTGGCGGTGGATTTCTTCTCTCTGTGTGCAATTTCAACTTCTTGCAACCTCAACCATGTCATTTGACTTGTCTCTATGTTTTCTCATGTTCTGTTTTCTCATTTTCTGTCGTCCAATTGAAATCTGTGGCATGACTCATATAGTGGTGCTCACCAAATAGAAAGTTTAGATTACTGAAGTATTTACTGAGTTGATAGATACACTTTCTTCTTTAAGATACAAAGATGGGCTGCCAACAGCATAACTAGTACACTTGGTACCATATTAGAGTTAGTCTATGTAAAACCTAAAAGCTATTTTATTAACTCCATCTTGTTTTTTCTTTTATTTGCCTGAAAGAGAGGTCGTTTTACATTTTGAGACTTGTGTAGACATTTTCGGAAAGTTAAGCTACTTTTGAACCTCTATTTTTCTAGGACTTCAGAAACTTACATACTTAGAACTCTTTGGTCAATGAAATGTTAGGTGCATTCAAATGTGGGCCGTTAACTTGGTGGGTTGGGCGTAGGCACATGGATCAATCTGATGATGCAAAATGGTCATAGCACTGAAGACCAGTGAGAAATCATGGATGACTCTTGCCTGGTTTGATGTGTGTGGTTCCAATAGTGTGCTGATGGAGCACAAATGGGTGGCTTTATAATTCTTTACCCATAACATTTTAGAAGCGCAGTGTCTTAAGCTTTAGTCCAGTAATTAAAATAATAAAAAAAAGACAGAAAGAAAGAAAGAGAAGTTACCTGTAACTTCCCTAAATTGTCGTGAAGCTTGCTCTCTGCCGTTTTTGCAGCACTCATCTCCTGGACCAACACAATCAACCATATGAATTTTGTGAGCCTTAAAATCTTAACAGTTTTAACAACATACACAAAACGAAAATAGTCGGTGATATTGTTATAGTTATAGAGACAGGAAGAAAATATTTCTTTTAAAATGGTCATCATATGGATACAAATCTTCAAGGAGTTTTGGACTTTAGGTAATTAGTTTCAGATTCCAAAGCCTTTGTCCATTTTGAGGAATCAAAAGTTTTGGAGCATGTACTAGTTGAAGTCCAAAAGCAAGTGCTTTTTTCACCTACAGGACTCTTGCATGTGAAATGGTGCATGATTTTCAATCCATGCCTTCCACAAAATCATGACCCCACTGAATATAGGTGTGGACAAAAATTCTTGCATGGCAGCCATTCCATGCTGGAGTCCTGCAGGTGAAAATCCCCCCCAGAAGCAATGTGTTGGTTGATATAAATTCCTCACCTTTTCTCAAAAATAAATTTGAAATACTTATCAAATTAAACTTGAAAATCTTGATTTTTAATGGTATTTTGGATTCTTTATATGTAAATAAAAATTAGAATATAATATAAATGTGGTTAGAGTGGGGTCTTGACTGAATTTAAATTTTCAGGCAGTGCCATCAAGAATCAGAGTTGGTCACAGCCAGAACAGTAAGTACTGTAGGTGATACACTGGTACCACTCAGTTTATGTTAGTTTAGGGCAACAGTTAGTTCATTTTCAACGTTGACAAAGAGTGTTGTCCAATATTGATGCAAACCATTTTTTATTTTTTTTTAATTGAATCAGCATGCCAAGAACGCATTTGATACATGCATGCATTACATACACAGAAATAGATATTCTTTATGCATTATATACATAGAACTTGCTATTCTTTTGTATGCATGACGGCTAGGAACTTACACTAGAAGATGGAAACCCATATCTTTTTTTTATCTGATCAACTGCATCAACATTCTTCACATCTTCCTTCTCCTCTTTGAAAGGCGTGCTCGCAGATTTCACCTTCTTTGATATCAATTTACCTGCATGCAATTTAAGTCTACTGCCTCAAGCTTGTTTACAGAAAACAGTGATAGTCAATATACAATATTATCCTTTCATGAGATTATTTAATATTAATAGAACATTACTTGCTAATAAGAAATACAGAGAGAGCCAAAAGAAACATTATGTAATGTTTCTTTAATAGACACATCACATGACTATTTCACTATAGTTACAGAGAAAAACAACAAAACAGATTATTTATTTATTTATTTATTTTTCTTTCTTCCTCTTTTTGTATGATTATTTTATAAGGACAGAAAGCTCACTGTGACAATGAGAAAACAGTAAGAGTAACAGCTGCCTTTGTCCATTGCAGGTCAGGTTGGTATTGACCTGGACTATAAGGAGATACCCCCTCAACCCGGCCCTGACCCGAATGAAATCCCAATTCTTATATTTCCTACCCGAGTATGAATCTGGCTGAGTTCCATCATGTCATTTGGTTTGTGTTCAAGATTTCAGAATCTTAACCTGTTAAAGGATACAAAAAAGGCCTAAACCTAAACTAAACCCAAATTTCATGCAGGTTTTGGAATTCAGGCCCGAGCTCGACTTGAGCCCTCAATTTAAGATTTTTAAATTGCTTATTTCTATTTAGATCATTCGAAGAAGGTTTGCAGTTGGTTTTGTTTACAGCAAGTTCGTTATCAGATTGAAGTTCTTAAGAGTTCTCACTGTCTTTATTCTATTTTCTAGTTCTTTTTTTTTTTTTTTTTTCATTGTCATCTCTGTTGGATTTTGCACTGCATTCAGTTATTTTTATCTTTAGAACTTTGAGGAAAAGCTTGGGTTCTTGAGCTGAGAAAATATCTTGGCTTGCTTTCTAGAGTTCTTGACATTTTTCTTGAGACCTTTCTTGCCATCCTGTTGAAGTTTGGGCTTCATTTAGGTGAATTCCTTATTAGATTTTTTTGAAGGGAGGTTTGGATGCATGAGCTTGTTTTCATTTTGATTCAGCTTTTGACATTTTCATTTAGGATTCTTCTCTTTTTGAGCGAACGTTTTCCTGGGCCTTGATGCCATTTGACTTGCTTTTTGGAAAGCTATTAGGTGATTTTCATATATCATTTGAGAAAACAGCCAGGTAGAACATCCAATGTTTCTTGGATTGGTTTTCATTTTGGACCTCTTTCTTTTATCTCATTTTCTAATAGCTGATGCCATTACTTTTGGCAATGTTCTTCTTTTGTTGATTTTTTTATGTTAGCTTTTGCAATTTTTCTTTTTGGTTGCAATTATGGAATAATTGCGATTTTTTGGGATGATGTTGTTGGGTGTTTGTACCATTTCTTTGTCATTTTGGGAATTCTAGATGTAGACTCCAGGAGAAATGCTTGTCTTTATTACTATGGATATGGTATTTGTAGTTTTGGTGGCTTCCATTTCATTTTTATTTTAGATATTCATTGATGTTTCTCTTTCAACTGTGGTGTCACCCCGTCCAAACAGGGGATCCCGATCCCATTTTCAAGGGCCTACTAGCCTACCACACATAAAAGACTGATTAATATTTAGACCCATTATTCTTTGGGTCCCCTATTATTGGCATCACCAAGGTAGGACTGCAGGACAAACCTCACCATCCTTAATTCATATGCTGTTGGGGTGTGTGCGGTTCTAGTGTGTGCCATTGTCACTTTTCACTTGAACATTTTTGCATATAAACATGTATGTTTTTTCACACAGTATCCAGATTTGATTAAAGCACAAAACACAAGCAATTACATTCAATTTTCCTCTTCACAAACTTCTTATTACTCTGTGTGCAACAGTTAGAGCTTCTATAGAGTTCTAACAGTGCTTTCCAGGGGAGTGCACACATTTAAGTACATATAGTGTCTCTCACTATATATTTAGTATGGGGAATACCTATATCTTCTATGTATAAGCGCTTATACAAGAAAGACGATGCATACAAATACATTTATCCATGTACTATTATTTCCTTCAACCAATATTGAAGGAACATAGCAACCACAAATATATAACACATTGCTTCTAAGCTGCTGCTTCAACTGAAGGTGCCCCCACCACTTGTGGGCTTTACTCAGGAGGGACTGTTAGCAGTGATCTTATCATGGGCTTGACCTTCTCAATGACCTTTATGATGCCCAAGAACATAACCCTGTATGTGATCACCATCCCAAACAAGATTGCAAGATCCACCCATTTGGAGTGGCCCATTTCAACTTGCCAACTATTTCTCAAGATCTCTTTGCCAGTGATGGTGGGTGGCCCACCAGCTTGGTTGTTGGGGAATGTTAGGCCTATAAACTCATTCTTGTAGAAGCCTTGGTTAGCATACTTGTGGAATGCAATGTAGTACCAAATTTTATTGTGCAACTGCCATATTAGACACACGATTCAACTTTTGTGTCAACTTTTGACTTGTTAAAATTTTCAAAAACCACAATTCATAAAATAGGTGCAACCAAAAACCACTCTTTATCTTAAAAGAGTTTCACATATTTAAGAATTTAAAAGTATGTTTGTTTATCAAATTTTCATAAAATATTCTCTTGTAGTGTGAATGTAAAATCCTGCTCTAAACTCACATCACGTCTTGTGTGATCATGTGTTTTTGGTCGGTAGGTGACGGCTTGAACCGGATATTACGATGGATAAAAGTTGGATGCATAAGTCAAGATCGAGCCCCGAGTATCTAAATGGTGTTGTAGAATTCCTAAATTTTGCGTTTGACCATGCAACGAATGATGACAAGATCCCGTGTCCATGCATTAAATGTTGTAACAAGTACTATAAGAATAGAGAAGATGTGCATGGTGACTTATTATGGAATGGGATAATGCAGAGATATATCAATTGGACGAGCCATGGGGAGGATATATATGAAGGTGAATATAATAGTGATGAGTCCGAGGAGGGTGATGATATGCATGAAATGTTACAGGATGCATTCGGAATGCCAAACTTAGATGGTGGGGAAAATAATGAATCATTGGAAGAAAGCATTCCGGATGAGCCCAACATGGAAGCACAGAAATTTTACAAACTTTTGAAGGATGCTGAGAATGAACTATATCCGGGTTGCACTAAATTCTCAAAACTTTCTTTCCTTGTACGATTATTTCACTTGAAGTGTCTTAATGGATGGAGTAACAAGTCGTTCGACATGTTACTTGAGTTATTAAAAGAGGCACTTCCCGTTGGTGAAATTTTGCCTAAGAATCACTATGAATCAAAAAAGATACTTCGGGATCTTGGCCTACACTACATAAAAATAGATGCTTGCCCGAATGACTGTATGCTGTACTGGAAGGAATATGAGAATAGGAATGAATGTTTCGTATGTGGTGAGTCTAGGTGGAAATCGATGACATGTTACTCTACTAAACAGGCTGTAACTTCATCTACAAAGGATAAGAAGATAGCTGCAAAGATTTTGCGTTATTTTCCATTGAAACCGAGGCTTCAAAGGTTATTTATGTCTTCAAAAACAGCCGAGTACATGAGATGGCATGATCAGGGCCGCATAAAGGACGAGGTATTGAGGCATCCTGCAGATTCTGAGGCATGGTCAACTTTAGACGCTGTATTCCCGATGTTCGGTTCGGAGCCTCGTAATGTTAGACTTGGGTTAGCGAGCGATGGTTTCAATCCTTTTAATACTATGAGTATTGCTCACAGCACATGGCCGGTCATTCTCATTCCTTACAACTTGCCACCATGGATGTGTATGAAGCAATCATTTTTCATGTTGTCATTGCTTATTCCTGGCCCTAAGTCTCCTGGGAACGACATTGACGTTTACCTGCAACTGTTGATAGAGGAGTTGAAGGAATTGTGGACAGATGGAGTTGAGACATACGATGCCTCTTCAAAACAGAATTTTCAGATGCATGCAGCAGTCTTATGGACTATTAGTGATTTTCCCGCATATGCTAACTTATCAGGATGGAACACTAAAGGGGAAAAAGCTTGTCCCTCTTGCAGCAAGGACACATGTTCAGTCAGATTGAAGAATGGACGTAAGTGGTGTTACTTGGGAAATCGTTGATTTTTACCACATGATCATAAGTTTCGACACAATAAGAGATCTTTTAATGGATTTAAGGAATTGAGAAGTGTACCAAATGCATTAACCGGTGATGATGTACTTGATCAATTGCGTGACTACGAGCAAATCACATTCGGTAAGGCGGATAAGGATAAGATGGGGAGGAAGAGAAAAAGGGATGAGTGTAATTTGCCAAAGAATTGGAAGAAGAAGAGTATTTTCTTCCAATTGCCTTATTGGAAAGATCTTATATTGCGGCACAATCTGGATGTTATGCACATCGAAAAAAATGTTTGTGACAGTGTGGTAGGGACACTGTTGAACATGGAGGAGAAAACAAAAGACACTTTAACAGCTCGTCTTGACCTAAAGTTAATGGGCATAAGGGAACATCTCCACCCAAAACAGGAAGGGAATAGGTTGGTATTACCCTCTGCATGCTACTCAATGTCTTTAAATGAGAAAAGAAAGTTATGTCAATGCTTGAAGGAGGTGAAGGTTCCGGATAATTATTCGTCGAACATTGCACGATGTGTTCAGGTCAAACAATGCAAGATCTCGGGGTTGAAGAGTCACGATTGTCATGTTCTCATGCAACAACTACTTCCGATTGCAATGCGTGGACTCTTACCGAAGGACGTGTGTTCAGTTTTGATTCAATTGTCTACTTTCTTTAGGCAGTTGTGTTCGAAAGTGTTGAAGGTCTCAGAGCTAGAGCAACTTCAATCCCATATTGTTCTAACATTGTGTAAATTGGAAATGATCTTCCCACCGGCATTTTTTGATATCATGGTTCATTTGCCTATTCATCTCGCCGATGAAGCCAAGTTTGCCGGACCAGTGCAATACCGGTGGATGTATCCAATTGAGAGGTCAGTATATATATAATATAAACTTGTCATTTCAAGTTGTATTGGCAATAACATCAACAATTGTATTCCCATAGGTACTTGCGCACGCTGAAGTCATATGTACGTAATAGAAGTCGCCCAGAGGGTTCAATAGCAGAAGGGTACCTTTCAGAAGAATGTTCAACATTTTGCTCCAGATACTTACAGGAGGTTGAGACAAGGTTCAACCGACCGGTTCGGAATTACGATGGTGGTGATGCTAAATCACATGAAAAGTTTTCCATTTTCGCAGGGACCGGTCGTGCCTTAGGGAAGGCAACATTGCGCACTCTAAGTACAGATGAGTGGGAGCAGGCTCATCTATATGTGTTGAATAACTGTGATGACGTCGCCCCATTTGTTCGGTAAGATTGCTATATCCAAATCTAGTGAAACAATATATATATTAAACGATACATTTTCCTCCCATTTGGATTATGATAAAAATGATTATTGTGCAGGACACATAAGCAGATGATTAAGGATGCTCATGGTGGTCGTATAAGTGTTAGGGATGTAGACCGCAAGCATATCAAGGAATTTGGTAAATGGTTCGAACGCCATGTAAGTGTTGTATAAAATATGCATTTTTCCTATTAAGTGTTGTGAATAATGTGATTGGGATGTATTAATTTCTTCGTCTAATCCAAATAGGTTTCACAGATGCAAGTAGATGGTGAGCATGTAAATGAACAACTACAATTATTAGCTATGCCCCCCCTTCGAGCAGTGAGGTGCTTTAAGGGATACATCATAAATGGCTTTAGATTTCACACAGAAGATCGCGAGAGACAAAGGAAAACTCAAAATAGTGGAGTTTTCTTAACTGCAGAGACATCGAGCTTTGCAAGTGCAAGAGACTCGAACCCGATGACTGGCAATGTTGGCTATTATGGTGTCTTAAAAGATGTTATTGAGTTGCAGTATATCGGTGGGAATCGGATCGTGTTATTCAAATGTGATTGGTGGGATGTAACGAACCATGGTGGTAGGGGAATCAAGCAAGATGAGTATGGATTCACCTGTGTGAACTTCACACGAACCTTAAATACCAATGAACCATTTATTCTTGCAAATCAGGCACAACAAGTTTTTTCCGTCCAAGACACCAACGAGCCCAATTGGCATGTCGCGATAAAGATACAACCCCGAGACTTATACGATATGGAGTCGGAAGTAGATCCTTGCCAACAAATTGAGCCCGATTTGCACATTGAGTCAACAGATATGGTAGACACCAATGATGGTGTTATCACTTGGAATAGACCTGATATCGAATGAGTGGTTCTTGATGCAAATATTGTTCTTCCTCATCAAACCCAAGAACATGAATTAGATGACTTTATTGATGATGGTGAGGGAGATGATACCTTTACTGACAACGGTGATGGAGATGGAGATGGTATCTCTACTGACGTTGGTGATGATTAAGATTGCTGGCAGGTAATGCAGTTGAGTTTAGATTCTTAATATTCTCAATTTCGTTAAGTCTGGTAGTTGGTAGTTGTTTGCTTCTTCTTCAATGAGCTGGAATCCGGACCTGGGTTTGGGTTATTGTTAGTCTATAGACAAATGGGTTGGGCCTGCAGCTATGTGATATTAACAAAAAAATCTAATTTCCCAACAATGTTTCAATATTTCAAAACATCATGATAATTTGAGAATTTCACAAGGCAGAATGTAATAGAATCATGATAAAGCTGTGATAAAATTAGAAGAAATTAGTAAAAAAAATATTATGAAATCAGAATAAAATAGTAGGACTTGTATAAAATAATGTTTTAACAGTAACTAATACTTTTTTTTTTTTTTTTTGTATTTTAGTATCAATTCCACAACAACCCTATATTATATTGATAAAAACTCAAAATTAGAAAATATCTGACATTTTTCAATACAACCTCTAATGTTGATACCACATTATTGCCCATTTATTGTCTGCTTATTTAATTCAAATCCATATTCTTGATGGATTATATTTGATTATGTGATTTAGGTAATTTAGAAGATTTCCATGATTCGTCAAAGCAGATCTAGTCAGAGTTCCTCCATACATCCCCGTCCACAGCCTACAGAGTCTGGGTCATCTGAGATCCAGAGTGAGCCTGCCTGTACAGAGGTTGGGGGGATTGGCAGCAGTTCAAGTAAGATGACTTAAATTTGATAGATCAAAGATACCAAATTATTCTTTAGTATTGTATCGGTTATCAACTCTTAAACTCTAAAAACAGATCCTATCAGTGGGAAAAAGAGGACTCGAGGGAGCAGCCGAGGCATTAAGTTGTTTAATAGGCTGCCCGATGATAAACTAATTGTGCAGTTCAATGCAGAAGGGCAACCTATAGGTGATAATGCTAGGCCTTTCGCCACATTATGTGGAATAATTGTAAGGACACCTGGTAATGCACCATTACAGGTTACGAAATGGGCTGACGTTCTAGAGCAATCAAAAGAGAAAATGTGGAAGCATATCCAGGTAAATAGTAATGAACAATTTATTTTTGAAAAAATAATTGATTACAAAAATCAAGATAGACTAGTACATCTCCCTTCTTTAGTTAATCACTTATCGTGATCCTTATTTAATCTTGAATCTCAGGATTATGCAATGGTTGATGATGAGAGGAAAAAGTGGGTTCTACAAAGTTTAGGAAAGAAATACAGAGATTATAGAAAGGACATTAAGGATAAGTACTATTCTCCGTGGAATACAGATGATGAACGACTTCAGCATAGACCCCCTGACGTTTCTAGTGAAGATTATGCCTGGCTTGTGCAATATTGGGGCAGTCCAGAGGTTCAGGTATGAAACCATTGTTAAAATGTTTTAGTAAAAGAGTCCTTTTTGTTTGTGTCTTTAAATTGTTGCAATATTGTTGAATATATGTAGGCTGTGGCTTCGAAAAATAAGGCCAATCGTAGCTCCCAAAAACTTAGACATAGAGGGGGGACTAAGAGTTTTGCTCGACATAGAGATGAGGAGGTACATGGGTTCAATATATTATTTATTATTTTAGAATTTACGTTGACATTCAACTCTGTAATGAAATTAACTTTGCACATGGATAGACTCGGAGCAGGACTGATGGGAGTATACCTACTCGGGCGGATCTATTCATTCGCACCCATAGTCGGAAGGACGGGACTCCTGTTGATGAGAAATCAACGGAAATCATTGTACGCCATTTGATAATTTTAACAATAAGCCTCAATTTGTGTATAATGACACTAATTAATTTTTCCGTTCAGTCAAAGTTTAAGGAACTAAGTGCTGCCCAAGAAGGAGGATCTTCTAGCTCCATAGGTGATGATATATATACTCAGGTGATGGGAGCAGAGCGGCATGGCCGTGTACGTGGATATGGGCTAGGTCCAACGCCCACTTCAGTCTTTGGCTCCACGTCGCGCCAATCTCAGGCCGCTTTTGATGAGTTGCAGACTGAACTAAGCTCAATGCATGAAAAACTCCAACAAATGGAGGAGTGGAAGAACAACCAAGAAGAAGAGAAGCGTCAAATGGAGGAGTGGAAAAAGAACCAAGAAGAAGAGAAGCGTCAAATGGAGGAGTGGAAGAAGAACCAAGAAGAAGAGAAGCGTGCACATTTAGAAGAGATGAAGTTGTTGCAGGCAATTATTGCTGAGATGAGACAAAGGTTATCTCCCCATCGACGGGATCCTTCCGAAGGGGTAAAATACTTATTTATTGTTTACTTAATATTACCATGATTTTGCATTATATGATTTGTAAGAAGATAATTTAATTATTTATTTTCTTTGTGTTGCAGGGAGCAGATTGATGATTGGGCAAAAGATGTTTCAGACTTAGATTTATGATAATGATGTTAAACAATTTTGAAGTAGGATGGATCTGTTTTAGTTGATGGGTTGTTGTGGATGGTGGATGGATCTTGATCTGTTTTAGATTTATGATAATGATGTTAAACAATGCTGACAATTAACCTGGTGTCTACTATTCTGTTGGTGTGGAGCTTATGTTTAGCTCAATTTGTTCCATGAACTATGCAGTCTCTTCCTCTTGTGTTTACCCATCGTGATGCCAGCTGTTGGCATTGTGAACATGAGTGGCGCCAGGATCTTGCAGTTGTCACAAAATGGTTGGCGGGGATGTGTCCGGTATGGTAATCTTGGATCTTCTGTTATATGATATCTTGGAAATGGAAAATGTTCATTTACTGCTTATGTTCGTATGATAGCGACACTTTGTGTATACGGTAATGGCATTGCTAACATGCTTTGTTTCTATGCATTTAGTCTGCTGTGTTTGTCGGGAACAGGTTAGTTATTGCACATATTGATTGCTTAAAGGATGATACTACACTAAATATATATTTAATTTCATTGTAGTATCATTTAGTCTCCAGTGCCTGAAGATCCAAAACAAATTGACATTGAATTACAGGATGACAGTATTGAATCAAAGGAACCCATTGGAGAAAAATCTGATGTGGACAAAGGCAACACCTCACAGCAGGCTTGCAATCTGGAATTATTTGAAGAGGGGTGTATTCTTATCGAGTATGCAAGGAAAGAAGCTGCCTGTGTGGCGGCACATTGTTTGCATCGCCGGCCCTACGGGGACCAGATTGTGGTGGTTGGGTATATCCCGTATGATATGTATCGAGCAAGGTTTCCAAGATGAAAGCTAGGTGGATTTAGCTTTTATAGCATCAGATGATGATCATTATATGTTGGTCAGAAGAAAAAAGCGTCGCTGTTTCATGAATGCAATCACCATCTATGCTGGGGATCTTACTGTTGGCATGGTGAAGATGCACATCCGAAGGCTTGATCTCAGTATGGGCCCTCTAAATTGAGCTTGGTCTCCTGTCATGAATCAAATGTGAGGTGGTCATTGCAATCTGCTGCTGTTATATTATCTGCATGAGCATGGATGCGTCATGTTTTTCTCTCTCCATTAAATCACTCGAGAGGCCATTTTCTTTATAGCAATCAGGTTTCCTTTTGTCGGTCTTTAGTACATTTACACCATCAGACTAGTTCTATCTCCATGGGTTTTAGACAATTTGGATTTATTTTGTTATACTGCTGTCCCTCTTTTGTCAAAGATACATTCAAACGACATTATTCTCAGCATCTTTGTATGTATTATTGGTTTTCTGTACTCATAAAGTAAATTTTCATTGTCACCTGATTTACTTTACCCATGAAATGTTATAGGTACATGAGGTGTTCAAAGATGCCAGATTCCTACATCTCTTTGGGAGGTTGGATTTGGTATTTTATTTTTGGTTGGTTGGGTGTATTTGTGTATTTGGTAATTACTTTGGGAGGTTGGATTTGGTCTTTTTTTTTTTTTTTTTTTTTTTGTTGGTTGGGTGTATTTGTGTATTTGGTAGATATTTTTGTGCTTTATGCGGGCTAATATTTGGAAAAAAAAAAATACTGCTTTTACCGGCGGCCATAAGATCGCCGCTAAAAGCAGTATTTTTTTTTAAAAAATATATCTTTTACCGGCGGCCAGGTTTTTAGCGGCGGCCATTTTGGCTTTTACCGGCGGCCGTCAGCCCCCGCTATTATTTTTTTATCTTTTACCGCGGCCAGTAAAACCTATTTTTAGCGGCATTTAATGAACGCCGTTGCAACTTTTACCCACTCGATCTGTACCGTCGCCAAGTGGCGGCCATTGTGACTGCCGCCATAAGTTTTACCGGCGGCCGCAACCACTTTTACCGGCGGCCGCTGGCCCCCGCTAAAAGTAGTTTTTCATGTAGTGCAACCCTGAATCGAACAACCTCTACTCCTTGAGGGATGCTCCTGAAGAAGTAAGTGTTTCTTGCAGCTGGGGGAAAGAGAACCCAAGAGGCAGTGTTCAGATTCCACATTTTCTTAGAAGACCAGAAATTATTGGAATTTCTGGGAACTGCCTGATTGTTCTTTTGGTCATCTTTAAAAGGATTTCATATAATATAATAGGAGCTGGTTTTGAGTCATGGAGCCAACTAGTATCAAAGCAAGCAGAACTGTAAATTCCATGCCCTATGAACATCCATTAGCAAGAAGTATTGGGAGGTCGTTATATGGTTTTGCTAACGGCAATGAGCAAAGGCCACAGACCCTCCCAAACACGTCTATTGTCTGCATAATGTTTTTTGCATGTCTTAGTTATCATAGTTGTCATGTTGTCATAGGAAGATTACTATAAAGGAAAATAGGAGTTTAGGATAGAAATTGGTAGATTATCCTTGTTATTTATCTAAGTTCATTTTCTTGTGCTTGTAAAACAGTCAATGTTATTATCAACATAAAAATAAGAAGGCATTTACAAGCATTTTACCTGTACTACAAAATTCTTCTGATTTGCCTGTGTTGTCGTCTTGAAACTCTTAAGCACAATTATTTATTCAGCATACAATAAAAATGGAAAATATTCACTTGTGTATTGTGCAATCAGGATGTCTTAAAAAGCGGGACCCACCTTTGAGTATGCGTGTGAATATTTTCCCACCAAAAATATGATACAGAATACCTTTGGATATAATTGTGTTTGATGATTCATAAGTATGACTTCAAAATTCAGGCAATCAAATTGAAGACATCAAAAGGGTGGTTGTGCATTTGTTTGGGCACAGTACAATGTACTTTGAAAAGTGCATTGGCAAAAATTTGGCATGTATATATTTGTTTGGTCTTTTGTTGAAGTTTTCTGGGGATTAGTATTTTATAGTTGCTTTTGATACAATGTTTTATGATTCAATAGTTTAGCGACTGTTTATTTCCTGGAATTGTGAATAAATAAGAATTCTAGGAAATATATTCCTAGAAGTGGCGGCTAAAATTTGAAGAAATAAATTTGAATATCTGTAAATGGCTATAAAATAATCTCTCCTTTAATGGAAATTAAATTAAAGGAGGATGGAAAGTGATTTAGTAGGGTGATGGCTAGGTATTCAATTTCCATCTCAGCTTAATCCTTAATTCATTTTCCTGTGGAGGGTAAATTATTTGTTAAGGCATTTATGGATTTTCATTTGTGTATCCGATTTTAGCCACTTTGGGAAATAAATTTCTTAGAGTTATTAGGAATTCAATCCCGTCAGGCAAAGGGGTCCTAGGAGTGTCTTTCTTGAGGTTTAAGTTTCTGAAAATACTTTTCTAATATTGTTTTAGAGGGAAAATACTCTCATAAGGACAGTTTGCATGAGGAGCATCCCTGTATTGCTAGAGTTGTAAACGGGTCGGTTCCAATCCGGGTCCACGGTAGACCTAGAATCGGAACCATTAAGGAGAATGTGGAACGAGATGCAGACCCGAAACCGTTTTGGAACCGATTTATTGGCTCCGATACCGGAACCAAAACCAAAACTATATATTGGACGGGTCTGGATTCGGGTCTGGGTCTAGGTAGAGAATGATATTAAAAAATATGATTTTCAAAAGAGATTTTCGAAAATTGAGGTAATATGTCAGGTCTTGGGTCCACATGTCCGAACTAAGGTGGAACTAGACCTGAACCCATTTACTTATCGGGACCTAAATAAGAACCAAGACCCGGTTTTTAACGGGTCGGAATCTCCGGGTAATTGGAAAATCGGGGACCTATTTACATCCCTATGTAGTGCCCACTTGTGTATAGAATGGATCATCAAAATCCCTTAGATTTGCACCGATCTAAATGGAGTAGATTGTTAGATCGAGGGGTAAATTTTATATATATATATATATATATATATATAAATTCGTTAAACTTGTGGGTCATTTGTCACATTCAAATTGCTAGAGGAGAAGAGAGGAAGAAAGGAGAGGTTGGCTGGGTATAAAAACAGAAGGGAGTGGCGATATCGCAACCTCATAAAAAATAAAAATAACAAAAAACAAAGGCCCCTATGACCACTACGATGGATAAATATTTGTGGGTCTGTTTTTTTTATCTCCACCAAATCTAAGAGAGCTTTCTTGGTAAAATGAAGAAAAATAATTTTTTTTAAGATTAAATCAATAAAATATGTCAAAAGGATTATAATATTGACTTATGGAGAAGGATCATTGACTTGAAAGTAAATTAAGTATTCAAACTAAGGGGAGGTTATGCTAGAATTATAGTCTTAATATTTCCTATGGAATCTAAGGTCACTTATGGAGTCTACAGGTTGCCTGTGGTGTCTAAGAATCACCTAAAACCTGAAAGTCATCTAGGGAATTTAAGTGTTATTTTAGAAACTTCCTTTCAATACAAAAGATTTTGCATCTAGAAATAGCCTAGAATAGCTGTATATCTTGTGTTGATTATGTAGTAGTGTGTGCTTAAGTGTTGTAGAGAGATCAAAAAAATTTGTGGAGGAAAAGTATCTTTTAATTTTGAGGTGAAATTTCTCATTTGATTTAGAATAAAGCTTTTTTCAGCCGTTGGCTCATATATCCCTACACACACATGCACTCTTTCCTTATATATAATTCTTTAACTAACCCTTCTAAATTTCTTGCCCTGGATCTTTGGCCTCGGCTTAGGCTGTGTGATAAGTTTGTGCAATTAAGTTTGCATGATTCAATTAAATCAGCTCAATAGAGGAACATAGCACATGATATTTTTGGTTTTGTTTTTTTTTTTTTTTTTTTTTTTTTTTTTTTTTTTTTTTTTTTTCACACACTATTTAAGCGTTTTATATGCTTTCTGCATTTGCAACGTTTAATTTAGTTGTACTCTTGGATTATTATTGTGCTGCTAGTTTTTGGGTTGACTTTTGAGCCAGCAAACCACTAGCTAATAATCAACAATCATTATATGCCGGGCTTCATTTTACATTCGAGACAGCTCAATGGGAAGCATTGCACTTGGTTCAATCCAAGTGAGTGGAAAAGAAACATCTTAAAGAAAGTTACATATGTAACATAAGAAGTGTTAAAAAAAAAAATTAATTCAAATAGCATCCAACGGTCATGTGACTGGGTCTCATTTTAGTTTAGTGGGTTGTTGAATAAGTTAGATTTTTGAAGAAGTCTTGTACACGTTGATGTACACCTTGTGGTCAGTTGATCAGTGGTACTGTTTTAGCTCCTTGAGTCAAGTGTACATGGGACACATGTAAGTATTTCATGAGTTTAGCAACTATTTAAATAGGGTACTGTACTTGTGTTCACAATGCAATGAATGTGATTGAAGAAATATTAAAAAACAAATTCACTTTGAGTGTGAGACCCTCTGTGTTTGTTCAGTAGACATTAACTATTGTGCTCATTGCTGTGTCACCCATAGCCTTGAAATCTCTGCCAGCTCCCAACAAGTTTTGGATTAGAGCCAAGATCGCTCAAAGCTAGACTCTACCTAGGTGCTGCAAGGGAAGAAGAAGACTTGAAACAAGAGTTTGAAGATGGATACTGTGAATGGTATCGGCAGTTCTGTAAGTGTTTCTCAACAATTAATTCCTATTTTCAAGGGTGATAATTATCAATTTTGGAGTATCAAAATGAAAACTCTGATTCTGTCATATGATTTATGGGATTTGGTCGAGAATGGCATGAATGAGTAAGATGTAGGAAGACTAACTGCAGCACAAAGAAATGAGATGAAAGAGAATAAAGAAAAAGATGCAAAGGCCCTATTTTACATCCAACAAGCTTTGGATGAAACAGTTTTCCCAAGGATAATGGGAGTTTTAACCTCGAAAGAAGCATGGGACCTGCTTAAAGATGAATATAAAAGGTCAGGTCAAGTTATAACATTGAGGTTACAAACTTTGTGTCGTGAATTTGAGACTCGAATGATGAAAAATTCTGAATCTATTCAAGAGTTTTTTACAAAAGTCACAACCTAAAAGAGCAAAACGTTGTTGAAAAAGTTTTAAGAAGTCTTTCTCCCAAGTTCAATCATGTAGTTGCTGTAATAGAAGAATCCAAAGACTTGACTACTTTGTCAGTAAATCGCCAATGGGTTCTCTCCAAACCCATGAGGTGAGAATGAATAGAGCTGCAGAAAAGCCACTTGAACAAGCTTTACAATCAAAAATTGATTTGAAAAAGGATTCAAATGAGGGTGCAAGACCTCGTTCATCAGAACAAAGGCCAAGTGAGAATGGCCGCGGAAAGAAAAATTTTCGCGGACGAGGGAGAGGAAGAAACAGGTACAATGCAAATGAAAGAAATCCCAAGAATGGTAATCATGAACTTCCTCAATGTTATAATTGCAAAAAAGATGGCACATTGAAAAAGACTGTTGGTACAAAAATAATGACTCAAGTGTACCACAATGTTCAATTTGTAATAAATTTGGACATGATGAGAAAGAGTGTTGGTACAAAAACAAGAATCAAGCAAATTTTCATGAAGAAAAGGAAATTGATGAAGCTAGTGAAAATGTGTTTCTCTCATGCTTATCTAGTTCTATTGAAAATGTCTGGTACTTTAGACAGTGGTTGCAGCAATCATATGATAGGTGAAAAACGTATGTTGATGGAAATGAATGAATCAGTGAGGTCTCAAGTCAAGATGGGAGATAACAATCAAGTTCAAGTAAAAGGCAGAGGAGTTGTTTTAGTAAGCACCAAGTTAGGCAACAAACTCATCCACAATGTCATGTATGTTCCTGGCTTAGCCCAGAATTTAATTAGCTTGGGACAACTAATGGAGATGGGTTATTATGCCATTTTTTATGAAGACTAGTGCATGATTTTTAACAAGAAGAATATGGAGATGTTAATGACTTTGAAAATGACATCAAACAAAATGTTACCAATCAAATTTTCTGAGCATAGCATCAATGCATTTAATGTTGAAACATGTGATGTTGCATAGCTGTGGCATAAGAGATATGGGCATCTTAACTTTGGTGGCCTAGATTTGCTGCATAAACAAAATTTGGTTGTTGGTTTACCTATGGTTCACATGTGTCTATGGAAAACAACATAGAGTACCTTTTCAAGTGGGTAAATCCTGGAGGGCAAATGAGCCATTAATGCTTGTGCATGCCAACATTTGTGGACCCATACAAACACCCTCACTTGGTGAAAGTAGATATCTTCTACTATTTGTGGATGATCTTACTAGGATGAGCTGGGTTTACTTTCTTAAACAAAAATCTAAAGCCTTCTCATCCTTTGTTCAATTTCAGGCTTATGTTGAAAAACAAAGTGGACATGCAATAAAAATATTGCGCATTGATAGGGGTGGTGAATTCACTTTCAAAGAATTTTTCAAATATTGTAAGGATGCAGGTATTCACCGGGAATTAACAGCAAGTTTTACGTCACAGCAAAATGGCGTAGCAGAGAGGAAAAATCAGAGTATTGTTGAAACTGCAAGAAGTATACTGAAAGAAAAGGGTCTTCCAAAGATTTTTTGGGCTGAAGCTGTGTCTACTTCGATTTACTTGCTTAATCGTTCCCCCACAAAAGCAGTAAATAAAAAAACTCCTTATGGAGCTTGGTTTGGCAGAAAACCCAATGTAAGTCATTTAAAGGTATTTGGGTCTATAGCCTATGCTCATATTCCTTTTGAAAAAAGACAAAAGCTAGATGAAAAAAGCATCAAATGCATTTTTGTTGGCTATAGTGATGAAACAAAAGGCTATGGGCTTTATAATCCTAAAAATAAGGAGTTAATTATCAATCGTGATGTCATATTTAATGAAAATGATGCTTGGAAGTGGGAAGTTGATGTGGAAAAGTCGCCTCTTATTATTGAAGAAGAAGAGATATCCTCCTTTGAATTGCCACTTGACACTCCACCAAGCCCGATGGGATCTCCAAGTTCAGAAACACTTCCTAGAAAGGTAAGAAACCTCCATGACATTTATCATCATTGTGATTTTGCATTATTTGCTACAGAACCTACTTGTTTTGAAGATGTAGTTCAAAAGAAAGACTGGGATGATGCAATGAAAGCATAAATTAATGCAACTGAGAAAAATAAAACGTGGAGATTAGTGGACTTGCCTCCGGGAAAGGAAGCCATTGGACTAAAATGGGTTTACAAGTCCAAGTTCAACTCAGATGGGTCTTTACAAAAACATAAAGCCCGTTTGGTTGCAAAAGGGTATGCTCAAGTGCCAGGTATTGATTTCTTTGAAACATTTTCCCCTGTTGCTAGAAATTGACACTATTAGAACTGTCATTGCTATTGCTGCACAAAGAGGATGGAAAGTATCTCAGTTTGATGTCAAGTCGACTTTTCTAAATGGGGAATTACAAGAGGAAGTGTATGTGGAGCAACCACATGATTTTGAAATTAAAGGGTTGAAAATCAAAGTGTATAAATTGAAAAAAAAAAAAAAAAACATTGTATGGATTGAAACAAGCTCCAAGAGCTTGGTATGGAAAAATTGATAAATACTTTCTTGACAATGGGTTCCAAAGAATTTAAAGTGAGCCAACCCTTTATGTGAAATCCAAAGATACAGATGAAATTCTGATTGTGTGTCTTTATGTGGATGACATGATTTTTACTAGCAATTCTCTTCCATTGATAAATGATTTCAAAGAAAAAATGATGTCAAAGTTTGAAATGACTGATTTGGGTCTCCCGCACTATTTTTTGGGAATGGAAATCATTCAAGACCCATATGGTTTTTTTCTGTGCCAAGAAAAATATGCAAAAGATTTGTTAAAGCGGTTTCACATGTCAAATTGCAATCCTGCAAGTACACGAATGAATACAAATGAAAGGCTTGTGTTAGATGATGGTGTTGCGAAAGCAGATGAAAAAGAATTTCGAAGCATTGTAGGTGGGCTGATTTATCTCACTCATTCAAGGCCTGACATAATGTTTGCAATAAGCTTGATTTCAAGATTCATGCAAAAACCGAGTCGACAGCATATGGGGGCAGCAAAAAGAGTTTTGCGCTACATCAAAAGTGGTAAACCTTGAGTTTTGGACGACAGGAAAAGTACATCAGGCTATGCACATAGTATCAATTTCGTGGACATCGAGTATTGCACTTTCTTCGTCGGAAGCAATGGCTGTAAACTGCGTGCCATATGGCTTCGAAGAATCTTGGCTGATTTGAAGGAAAAGCAAGATGATGAATCAAGTGTACATGGGACACATGTAAGTCTTTCATGAGTTTAGCAATTCTTTAAATAGGGTCATGTACTTGTGTTCAGTAATGCAATGAAGTGATTGAAGAAATATTAAAAAAAACAAATTCTCCTTGAGTGTAAGACTCTCTGTGTTGTGCTCGTGTTCATAGCCCTGAAATCTCAGCCAGCTCCCAACAAGAAGCACATGTATCTTTTCTCATTTTTTTATAGAACTAGAAAATCCACCATTAATTAACATCATGCACAAACGCCAAAACTGAAAGAATATATAAAGCATGTGAGGCACACATTTAGAAACTATATTGCTTTTCTATTTTCAACAAAGTACGGAAAAAGAGAGAAATGAAAAACACAAATTGCATACACACTAACTGAACCGTTGACATGGTTTGTTAATAAAACTAGAACGACATATAGGACTAAGAAGCTGGAAATGGAGGAACCTGTACATCCTTATCTCCTTCTATCATCAAAATCACATTCTTCATTGTAGGACGAAAAGCAGGTTCACTTTGAATACACCACAAACCCACCATCACAATCCTCTCAAATTGTTTCTTTTCTATTTCTTCACCGTGAAATAGCTTAGCAAGCTCCCCTGCTCGATAGCACTTACTGATCCAATCAGTAAGAATGATCTCGTCATCTTCGACCTCTAACTCGATGTTCCTCCTGCAACATACAATCTCCAGCAATACAATCCCAAAGCTGTATATATCTGCCTTCACTGATATTGGTTTGTTTTGGTACCATTCTGGGGCCAGGTACCCTCTTGTCCCTCTGGGTCCAGTGAATGTTCTTGTTTGATTCGGCGTCAGCAGCTTCGCCAGCCCAAAGTCAGAGATTTTTGCCGTCCAAAACTCATCGATGAGTATGTTTTGTGGCTTTATGTCGCAGTGGATGATATGGGGCTCACAATCTTCATGCAGATAGAGTATCCCCCTAGCAACTTCTAATATAATTCTCACCCTATCACTCCAAAGAGGCCGACCTTCAGCGCTGAAGATGAAATCGGCAAGTGAGCCATTTTTCATGTACTCATATACCAAAAGCCTATTGAAGCCCTCATTGCAGAAGCCAATCAAGCGCACCAAGTTCCTGTGATGGGTTCTCCCGAGCCCTCATCTCCATCTGGAACTCCCTTTCTCCTTCCTCCACCACTTTTTCCAACCTCTTCACTGCGACAGTTCTCTCATTGTTGGATAAGGCCCCTTTATAAACAGTACCAAAAGAGCCACGACCAAGTACCTGATTGAAGCCATTTGTAGCCACGGCAAGCTCGTTATAACAAAATGACCGCAGAACAATGTCTTCTGTCGTACCAAGTTTATCCTCACAAGACTTTGCATGCGCCCACAAACCACGTCTTGAAATTAGGTAACCAAACACTGCCATAGTAATGCCTGAACATATTGTGAGAATCGCACCAATCACTAAAATCATGATCGATGTCTTGGAAATGGAGGACGTATGTTTTCCTCTTGCCGAATCTCGATTAGCCGACTTGACAAAAAGCATAGATGTAATTGAAAGTTTATCTTTACTTCTTTGCCCGTACCTTAGTGGAAACTTGAGTTTGTAACAATGACCATAATATTCGTACAGTGCAGCCACACTATTAGCATCGGTTGAACAAGCCTCCTTACAATCTTCTTGCTCCATGTTCTCTACTAAAGAATAGTAATCAGTTTTAAACCGAGTGTTCTGAAGGGGGACAATATTTGTGTGATTCATTCTCTCCTCTTCAACGCTTCCAAAGCCACGGTCACCCCACCTCATTTCGCATCCCGCAGACGTTTCACTGGAGTTTATATAATTAAAACCAGGGACACGTGCAATTAAATATTGGTTCACCCCGCATACAATAGCTGTTGATTCCACAGCTACCGTAGACTAAACATTTGTCATCTGGGAATGACCATTTTAACTGCGGTGTAGAGTTATTGTTCTTCCGCATACTATGCCAATACAACCGAAAAATCCCATCTTGGTCGAGAGTTGCACGATAAATTTCGGAAGTGTGATTGGAAGAATCCCATCCATATGTAAGATTCCCGCGAAACTGTGTCATTCTCCCTGGCCACGTACATGTGGCCGTTGTGATCTAAATTTAACTTGAAGGAGTCTTCCACGTCGTATGGATAGAAGGATATTTCCCAGTAGGAACTGGAATCATCATCATCACGGTTCAGTGAAAGGCCGTAGTAATCACGATTCAAGGTGAGTCTGAACCTTCCAATTGTGTGGTTGGTTTTCGACACACTTGAAGACAACAAATCTTGCTCTGAACGCAACAAATCCAGCTCTGAACGCAGAGGAAGAGACTGGCCTGCTAAAATGGTGTCTGTGGGATAATCGAAGCTTTGCCAGATGATTTTTGAATCAGAATTGTAGAGAACAAAATTGCCATTGTTGAGCATGGAAGCAGAGTGAATGACCTCATTCAGTTCACCTGTAATCGATTTGGTTTGGCCGTCTTTGGCGGTTGACACGAGTTTGCCATCCTCCGTAAGGCTCAGATTGCCATTGGCAGGGACAAATGGGTCGTCGGCGTTTGCCGTCCAGACCACCGTATTGTTTGGAGATCCATCTATTAACCAGATCCCAACATTAAAGCCCTGGCCTTCTTGCTAGAACCCAAAGGCGAAATGCCCAGAAGGGGAACCCCAAGAGGTGTGGTTCCTTGTGTATAGATACGAGCCCAAGGTTATGTTTTGGGAAAGTGTTGGTTGAGCTCTCTCAACAACAGCAAAAGCAAAGAGGAACGCGACCCAAATGGTAGGTGCCATCTCGTGTGTGTGTGTGTACAGATAGAGTTGAGCATTGATTTATAATAGTAGCTCCTCTTCTCGATTGACCACGGATGAGTCGTAGTACCATGGAAAGTTCAATGCAAGCACGATGAAGTTCCGTGAGGAGGGGTGCTCACAGTCAGATCAATCCAAATTAATATCCGTACACTACAATTAGTTGGGCCCACGGTCTCGCTTACTCCGTGTGGAATTTCTTGCATACATCCAATTACAATAGTCTATCAATAGCCCGACGTGACAAGAGGACGACTCCTCTCCATGTGTATCGATCAAATAAATATCCTCTTCTTGAATTGGAAATCCCAAATTCTCAGTTCAAAAAAGATGCGATCGCAGCTAAAGATTGAATGTAAGACTAATATTATTGATTACATGGTAAATCTTATAGTTGAACAAACTCTTATTAGATAAAAACTTGAGAAAACTCACTTATTTTCATTTGTAGGGCGGTTGTAGAGTTCCAATACCTTTATACTCCAAAAGTGTTAATAATTCATTGATACGATGTGATGAGTTACTTCCTTACATTTCTAAATGTCATGTTTCTTAAGAAGAATCTCAAAATTTCAGCTACCAATTCAAAGACCGGCCTGTGGAATTCCTTTAATTACAACCTTTTGTTTTTTTGTTTTTTTTTTTTTTTTGTTGGAGCTTTTGGATGCTCAAGTATGAAAGAGGATTCAAGAATTTAACATGTTGGACTCGAAAAATAAATAAAAAGGAGAACATGTTGGAGAATTCAAAAGTTCTACTGACAAATGTGTCGAGCGTAATGCCGTTATGAATGTGGGAGTTCAACAAGTCAAACGACAAATTCTTATATTTCACTAGTCCGGGACATAATTTTGTTCTAATAGGAGCTGTCCAAACACCTTCCATGCATTTTTTATATCATTAATCATACAACCAATTTTAAGGTTGGACGGTCCAACTTGGACCAAATCCCATCTCCTACCAAATAAGTATGTTCAATAGTTTTGATTGATTTTATAGGAAAAGGAATGGTTGCTGTGTATATTGGTAGTCAAAGATGTCGCGCTATCAAGACCCCCGGTCATTTAAGTGTAAGTAGGTCGCATGTTATATTAAGATGTTCTAATATTCTATGAAATTGCATGGGACATGCTACACATCAGTCCCCCCATTAGGGTGGCCCGGAGCATTATATGGGTATACTAGCAACAAATGCCCGTGTTAAACTCGGGCCAAAACAAAGATATAGTAAATTATTATAATAATTAAAACAATAAAAGAAGAATCCGCTATTACTATTTTTAAAAAATTTTAGAAGAAAAGAAAGTAAAAAAAGATTTTAAGATTTTATGGTAAAAGAAAGAAATTATCGTGAAAAATAATAATGAGAATCTTGTAATATCGCATTTATAAAATCTTTGTAAATTGAAAAAATGCATGGGTTGAAAGTCCCTACTAAAAAAGAGAAAACTCTAGATGGAAACAGAAAGAAAAAATAATACCATTCAAAGAAGGAAAAAAATGAGAAAAGAAAAAACTAATGCGTCCATTTTCCTATCAATACCCGGTTGGGGCTCAGTCTATTATGTACATCGTATGCAGTCTGAGTGTGGCTAAGATGAGTACCACACCAATGCCCCAAAACACTACCCACTCATTTTGAGCCTACTTACCATTAGAATACACCTGCTTGAATATGCAAATCAAATCCACATCCAACCAAACACTTAAGAGAGAGAGAGACATGTAGAATCCTTTTATTCTACATCAATGTCCTATAATTATTTAATATAAAAAAAAAAAAAAACAGATCCAAGGAAAAAAGGTCCCTTGCATGGGATCTATACCTGGTGCAAGATAATGATAGAGAGCAATTTAATTGCTTTCATCAATGTTGAGGCTCTGGATTTTACATGAATGTTGAAGCATCAAAACTAACCTCATTGCAAGCATGTGCAATAAGTC
Organism: Camphora micrantha; assembly: GCA_003546025.1. Classification (NCBI taxonomy): domain Eukaryota; kingdom Viridiplantae; phylum Streptophyta; class Magnoliopsida; order Laurales; family Lauraceae; genus Camphora; species Camphora micrantha. The sequence continues at coordinate 27,836 of QPKB01000029.1, read as the reverse complement.
TTATAATTTAGAAGTCCATTAAATTAACGGCATGTTGTAGGAATTTTAATGGGTCAGTTTCTAGATTGAATTGATGGGATCTATAAGTTTCTACTATCAATAGGGATTAAACGGCCTGAGTTAAGGTGTATATCAGGTCCTAAATACTAAGTTCGAGCCTGCTTACTCAAAAAATATGGGTGGGTTGAGACTGCCCCTTAAAGGCCGGGGTCAGACTAAGGTTTGAGTCTACGTGCACATGGGATCATCCCAACTCAAACCACACGATAAAAAAAGTGCTGAAAATATATGACAACTCGTTGAAGGCCTCAGTTTAACAAAGGCTCAAGTCCATTTAACATTTGAGTCGGGTTGATAAGTTCTATGAGGTGGTCCCACTAAGATGGTGCATGGGTTAGATTTATTAAATTCCCTAAAACTTTTGTGGGGTAACACATAAGTGAAAGAGATTGATATTTTTGGATCATAAGATCTACATAGTAGGCCCCCTTAGAAGGGTCTTTTGTGTTATTTTTGCAAGATTAACTTTAATTTTAGGAGATATTGATTGAGATACTTTAGTAGATAGAAGATATGGATAGATACTTTTGGAGAAAATATAGTACAATGTGATGACATGGCTCCTTAAATCACTCTAAGGTTTTTGTGTATATTTATTTAAAAGGGGAACTCCTTTGATGATGACGTGGCATCCCTCACAGCCTACCTCCCCCTTTACTTTAATATATATAATTACTTCTTTAAATTGTTGTTATGTTGATTTTAAAGATTTTAGAGTATTATTTCTTAAACATCTCTTTTAAATTGTTGCTAGATAGATTATCATAGATCCAAGTGGGCCACTCCATGACACTTATAATATAACTATGATATATTAAAAAAACAAAAAAAGAAAAAAAAAACAAAATACACTTTACCGGAGGATTGACACATTCAGGTTCCTGAATCAATGGATATGTATAAATACTCCACTTTTTGATAGACCCAACGTGATTAGAACCACTTTACCCTTCTTGAAACCTGTACTTCTATATGTAGATCTACAAATATAACAAGCATAATATGTTTAATATTCCTATAAGTTTGATGTAGGAAACTCACCGGATCCCTGATTCCTTACCAAGTTCAAGCTCTTCATCAACTCTATCCATTTAGACCACCTGCATTACCTCTCTAATACCCCCAAGGAAAGATTTATTTTAAGTATAATTCTTTATCTCACATACAACATTATAAAACCCTTGGAAGCATGGAGATTCTCAGAATTTTTATTTTGAGAAATTTAGCCTACTTGTACGCCCAAGTCAGTGTGTGAGTACTTTTCTTTAAAAGAACTCAAAAAATAAAAAAAATAAAAAAATAGAGTCTATAACCTGTTACTTTCACAACCAATTTTCAAATATAGAGCCAACCCATTTAAAATCTAAACCGCTCAAAATGGATATCCTAATGTAATGATATCCAAAAGTTTTATTACAATCATAGTCGGTCCCACTATAAAAACAAATAAATGAGCAAAGTTATTAATTATATGCACAATCAAAAGATACAACCAACTTCTCTTTAAGAGAAAATTGAGGATTCCCCACTAAATTTACCGATATTTATTTGAAGTGTATGAGATTTTCAACAGGTGAGTCCCTTCTTAGAGTCCCAAAATCTTACTCTTCAATGTCTTATTTACATGAGAGGAGCAAGGAGGAGCATAATGTTAAAAAGATGGAGTTAAAAAAAAAGCACTACAAGACAAAATTGTAGAGTAAGAAAAAAAGCACTACAATGGGCTATATCCTTTTACTTCTTACACCTAAGCAAAAAAAAGAAAAACAAAAAAGATAACATCACTCTACTTACTCCTAAGCAAATAGGCCCAAGCATGAGTGAGAAACTAAAAAATCCAGAATAAGAACTAATTGTGGCAAGTACCGTTTGTGGACCACAAGTACTCAACGCGTGGAATTTCTATTAGGCATTTACTAAACGGATCTATAAAAACCCAACATGACTAGAAGGAAAACACACAACATGACTAGAAGGAAAACACAAGGATCTTCCTCACTCCAAAATCAATCCTCATCACTGTCATTGAATTGCAAGCCTCATGAAGATTCAATGACAGTGATAAGGAGTGATTTTGTAGTGAGGAAGATTTTCCTTTTTTAAAAATATATTTGCCTTCTAGTAAAAATAAATAAATCACCATCATTGAATTACTCCCCAGCACTATCGTTGTTTGGGTTCTCTATACTCGGTGTGTCAGCTGGGGTTTCTTAGAAATCTTTCCTCCTCTTCTTTCCTTTTCCAACTTTCCATTCACTTGCTATCTCTCTCTGAAAAATCAAAGTCTCTCTCTCTGAAAAATCAAAGCGACAAAAATGAAAGTTTTCAATGACCTAGGTCCTCATGCACATTCAATCCTCAATTCGAATCTTTCAAGCATCTTTTTTTCCATCTCCCTTTCTTGGGAGACTAATCTCCTATGAAATTGCCAAGTTCACCTCCCTTCCTCTCCAACAAATTTCTCATATTGTTCTTTCTTTTTCCAAATTTCCGTTTTCTGTGTCCCCCTCTCCCTCTCTATATGAAAAATCATCGTGAGCTCTCTCTCTCTTTGAAAAGTCAAAGTAAGAAAAGTGGAAGTTTTTGATGACCCAGGTCCTCATGCACATCAAAGTCCTTTTCTATGGAGACTAGTCTCCCACAAAATTGTCCTCTTCACCTCCCTTCCTTTCCAACAAATTTCTCATGTTGTTCTTTCTTTTTCCAAAAATTTCTGTTTTCTCCCTCTCCCTCTCCCTGTGAAAAATCAAAGTGAGAAAAGTGAAAGATTGTGATGACTCATGTCTATTGAAATCTGACCACTCAATAGCAAGCTCCCTCTCATTTTACTTTAATATGACTTGGCCCCACCGTGAGATTTAGCTTGTAAAAAAAACATATAATATTAAAGATTGAAGTGCTAATACATTAGAAGAACCCACTTTCTTGAATATGTAAATGCAGTATAATTCAGTTTAATCGAAAGTGTTGAAATTATTATGAACTTTAGATTATTAGAAACTGAGAATACATTAAACAATCAAATGTATAAAAAGTTAAAATAAATGCCTGCTCTAACTTTTTAATTGAAATGAAAAAAGAAAGTGGGAATATTTTCTCTTGCGATGGTATGTGGTTAGGCTCATTGTGCCAACCTAACTTCAAATTCAAATTCGTTTTTACTCGAATCAAATCTTGATTATATTTAAATGTAAACTTGATTTTTATTTATGATCTCATAATTTGAATCAAAGTGGGTCTAAATCTTAGATATAAATCTAATATGTAATTTGAGTACTTAAGATATTTGGAACCATTTATTGTACTATTAGATTTTCCATCTCGCTATGGGCTTACATAGATCGTTCTTTTCAAAAACTCGAATATAGACCTTAGATTTCTGATGCGCATGTTGGACTAGCCCATTGACGGTTGTGACCATTTTGGGATAATGAAGGCTATGGTACACCTCGGACTATCATACTACCATGGTAGTTAATTGTATCGGAAACTAAACCAAAAATGGATATTAGAAACGGTGCTTTGAAACGGTTCTTAGCTGTCTGTAATTAAGGACGGTTCCACACCATCTGGAATAGAAAAACCGTTTCTAATGGTATAGTTGGGCCAAACTCCTTTCTTAAATGGTTTCTTTAAAAAACCTAAAACGTTCCCAACCACATTTCACTGCCCGAGCACGGCCTCCCCCATTTCTCTCATCATCTTTAACTGATCTGCAGCTCGTGAGGAAAAAGATCTGATGATATTCAAACACAGACTGGGACTGCAAAAAGGAGGAAATGAGATGAGAGGATTCAGGTTTTTTGCTGTCAAAGGACGAAGAGGACTTGAGTTTGGGTTAGACTCTGCAAATGAGATTGGTGGTCGAAAGTAGGACCTTGATCTTAGATCTGTTTCTTCTTTATTGCAGATATGTTCCAGTCAAGAAGTGGGGGAGGTCTCTACTAGGGTTGTCGCTGTGATTGGAGAAATCAAAGGATCACAACTGTCGGATCGGCTGGAAGTTGGGGGTCTCTGATGTGCTGCAGAGAAGATAAAGGTAGGAACAAATTATGCTTTTGCCGTTCAGATCGAACGGTGTAGATTGAAATTCGTGATTAAACCGATCAGTTGTTGAGTGTTATTGCTGGGTGTCGGTCGCGTAGAAGAATATCGTAGTAGAAAAGGGCAGGGGAGGTGAAACTGTCTCTGTTTGGTTCGGAGAATTAGAGGAAGAAGCAGTCAGACTCTTGGGAGGGCATCAGATCATTGTTAGAGTTTCTGTTGTTTTGCCTGGGAGAATCTAGAAAGGAAGATGCTTGCAAAAAAAAAAAAAGAAGACTTCCCTTCTTCTTCTTCTTCTTCTTCTTCTTCTTCTTTTCGTTATCGGTCTTTTCTATATAAAAATACAATTTTTTCTTTCCTTTTTTTAGGTGCTTTTGTATCATTCCTTTGATATTAACATGGTGAAATGGACCGTGAGTTCTTCTGGGTTCTTGGTAGATATGTACTTCATGTGTGTTTGTTGAAATAGAGATTCAGTGCAGTTTCTTATCATGACATATATATAAAACATGTACACCGTCGATATTTGTAAGGGAGGTAAGGGAAGTGCTTCTATGTTTTTCATGCATGTTACATGTCTGATAAAGTGCCTATAAGAAGGGAGCGTTATTGCGGGTTTAGTGGTAGCACTGTCCAGGGGCTCTGTGCAAACTAAGAGAAAGTAAATTCAACCCAAGTCAATCTTGTTAGTGAAAAAATAGGTTTTGTTTGTGCTGAATTTACTAGGTTGAACCATGCAATATAGTTAGTTTGTTACATAAACATTTCGATGTGCTTGAATCCATAACCTGGTTGCTAACTGAGCTCAAATGTGGATTATGAATACTTTATGCAAATTAATACCAGTCAAAATTTGTTTTAGAAATGTGCAAGTTGCTTTAGAAATGTTATGTACGGGTACATGGTCATCGTTGAAGCTTTTGACTTGATATTATTCCATATATCATAACAGTGCAAGGATTCTTTTCAAATCTTTCCATTGCTCTTGGTGGGTAGTTTTTTTATATATAAATTTTCATTTTCGTGCTGAAAAATTGATGTTTGTATTATAAACTCTTTGTTCATTTTAGTAGCAATGGACTTTATATTTAAGCCATGCACTTTATGATTTTATAATCATCACCACCATTTTGGCCTTATCCTATTTATCCTATCAATTTATGGTCGGATAATGAGTACTACTATATAACTATTGACAGCTGCATTACTCAGAAAAGAATAATTGAAATGATGAATTCATTGTATCCAGATTTTCATGATATTCAGGTGCTTGAGATGTTATAATTCTCTTTGAACCTTCAGGAATTTTATGTATGAAAGTAGTGCATTTCAATGAACACTACTCTAATTTATTTTTGGTATAGTAAAATGTTTTATTATATGAATCCTCTTTGATGATATTTGTGTCTTGAGATTGATATAGGAGCATTCTATTTTGACATCATAATCAAAGCTTTATGCAACATTTGAACCATCATTGCCAATGTAGCAACATTTTAAAGTGATTGAGTAATTGTGATTGGCTTTGGAGTTAGGAGCAATGTGGGTCAGATCTGGTAAGGTGGGTTAGATCTCTGGTTATGTTTAGTGTTCTTGTCTCTCTTCCCCTTTTAAGTGATATAAATTTGTGGTTACCTTTTATATCCAAGATTTGTGTAGGCGTCATGTTACCATGTGAATGTCATAATGCGAGCAACAACAAATGTCTTTGTCATGATATTGTGTTGACTGCCACAGTACCCTTAAGCCGCCTTAGATGAGTCCTCATACAGTCATATTATCAGTGCTGGCTTTTCACTATTTTTGCATGGTTTGGAAGGATGCTCCTTTTCACTGCTTCTTAGATGAATCTTATTTCTCTTATTTTGGGGTTTTTTTCCAACACTAACACTTTGATTTTGTTTAATTTGCGGCTGTAGGACTTTGGTATTATTGAAGAGATCCAAAATTTTGGTATTATTGAGATCCAAAGTTATATGCAATCCCATGAGAGGTTTGTTTGCACATGGCCTAGGCCATACTAGGCATGGCTAAATATTGTCCAAGTGTATTTTGTTTAGAGAGCTGCTACTGGCACACATATTTTTACTTTTTCCACACAAATTCTCTCTACACACATTCCTATAATTTAAAAATTACATTAGTTCCTTTCGCACACACCGAAATTTCCTAAACTACCCATCCCTCCATTTCCCTCTTTCTTACCACACACATCTTCATCCATTTCTTCCCACACACAACTAACCGGAACTCTTTCCACATCATCGGCGACTCGGTCTCTCTGGCGTTCCCAGTCCTCTCCACCATCTCCTCTTCCAAAGGTAAATGGATCCCTCCAACATTACCATATATTCTTCTTCCCTATCTCTTCTTTATCATTTTTTCCATCTTAGATTACTTTTTTTTCCATGAAAACTTGTTATGGAGATAGATTCTCATTCAATATAAGTTTTTATAAACAATGTTAGTGTTTTTTCATGCATTTGGGTTGCATTTTATCCATCATCGCAAGGGTTTTTAACCCAAAAATCGAGACTCTATTCGGTCTCTGAGTGACCGAACATATTGCAGGTGTTCAGACCTGAATGTTCGAACAAAAGAATAGTGTTCGGACACTTAAGTCAAGTATCACTGTTCAGTCTTAAAGGTCCGAACAGATGCCATATGTTCGGAAATTATAGGTCCGAACAAATGCATTATGTTCAGAGCTATACATCCGAACATATGCCATCTGTTCGGAATTATAGGTCCGAACAAATGCATTATGTTCAGAGATATACATCCGAACATACGCCATCTGTTTGGCCCTGAAAGACCGTACATTCCGGGAACCTACAACTCGTTCCAAGCAACTAAGAAACGGACATTTCCACTGTTGCTTTGATTTAAAGGCACCATTTGATTGTTATTTTCTTCCTTCATTGCACTAGAAAATGGAGGAATGTGAGTGAAGTTGAGTTGCCCGGGAGGAATGGAGGAAGTGGAGAGTGAAAAGTGGAGAGTGAGATGAGTTGCCCAGGAGAAGAAAATGGAGGAATATGAGTGAAGATGAGTTTCCCAAGGAAGATGGAAGAGGTGGAGAGTGAGACGGGTGAGAGAAGAAGAAGATGAGCTTGTGGTTTTGAGTTTTTGTGGGACAATGGATATTTTGATCATTTCATGAAGAGGTAAGAACGTAATAAAAAAAAAGATAAATTCGTTGTATTTGAAAAGTAAAATTTTGTGTACCAATAGCAACACTCTTCTATTTATTTATTAAGCTAACTTTTCTAACGAAAGAGACTCAGAAAATAGTTTCAATTAATTGTAGTCCATTTCAGTTATAGGTAGACGAGTAATAAAAGTCTTTAGAATTGAAATTCTAACTTGGGTTTCATTAGTTTGAACTGAAATACAAATGTGCAGGGTGCTTTTGATGTATTTAATCCCAATTATTGTTGGTTTGGATGGTTTGTATTAAATGTCTAGCATAGATTAAGGGAGCTATTTTAGCCATGTACTTATGATGGATGGTCATGATATGATCAGTGATCTCAAGATTGAAGTTGTACGTAATCTGGATATGAGTAATACTTGTAGGATTTACACAATGCTTGTCCACTGGAGGGTCATTTCTGCATTGCTTGTCCAGGGTGGAAATTATTTTGAAGGTCTTCAAGACGATTTACTTTCTTACTGACATGCTACCTCAAGCTTCTCTTACTTTCAAGTCTTGCGAAACTCTTCTTGCATGAGTTGTCAAAGAAAGGTATAATATGAATGCAAGCACGAGGAAAATTAATGGATCTTATATCACAGTATATTTAATTTCTTAAAATTTTAAACTACTCAAAATAAATACTATATATCATCTCATATTTGATATTAAAAAGATTTTACGAAAATAAAAATTGCTCTAGTATGAGATTAAATATATTATCAATATTATTAATTAGATATATTAGATTTTTCTTTAAAACCAAAAAAAATAAATTTTCAATAAGTGAAACATGTCTAAAAAAGAAATTTAAAAAGTGGGCCCATGGTGAAGTTCCGTGAGTGGGATGCTCACAGACCAATCCAAATTAATGTCGGTACACTACTATTGGTTGTGTGGAATTTCTTGCGTACATCCAATTACACACCTCTCCATGTGTATCGGTTAAATAAATATCCTCCTCTTGTATTGGATATATCCCAAATTCTTAGTACAAAAAAGATGCTATCCCACCTAAAGATTGAATATAGGACTAATATTATCTATTACATGTTCAATTTTGTAGTTGATCAAATTCTTACTAGATAAAAACTTGAGAAAACTCACTGATTTTCAATTGTTGGGCGGTTCCAATAACTTTATATTCCAGAAGTGTTAGAAATTCATAGATATGATGTGATGATTAATCCTCTTACATCTACAAATGTTGTGTTTCTTTAGAAGAATCTTAAAATTTCAGTCACCTATTGATATGAACTATGGAATTCCTTTAATTACAACCTCTTTTCTTTTTGCTGGAGTTTTTGGATGCTCAAGTACAAAGGAGGATTCAAGAACTTAAAATTTAACATGTTGAGCTTTACTAAAAAAAAAAAAACATGTTGGAGAATTCAACAAATGTGTCAAGAGGGTAATGCTATTATGAATGTGGGAGTTCGACAAGTCAAACAAAAAATTCTTATATTTCACTAGTCTGGGACATATTCTGTTCTAATAGAAGCTGTCCAAACACCTTCCATGCATTTTTTATATCATTAATCATACAACCAATTTTAAGGTTGGACCATATGTCATCTCCTACAACATAATTATGTTCAATAGTTTTGATTGATTTTATAGGAAAAGGAATGGTTGCTGTGTATATTGGTAGTCAAAGATGTTGCGCTTTCAAGACCCCGATCATTTAAGTGTAAGTAGGTCGCATGTTAAGATGTTCTATTCTATGAAATTGTATGGGACATGCAACACATCAGTCCCCCCATTAGGATGGCCCGGAGCATTATATGGGTAAATTACTTCTTTAAATTGTTGTTATGTTGATTTTAAAGATTTTAGAGTTTTATTTCTTAAACCCTTCTTTTAAATTGTTGCGTGATAGATTATCATATATCCAAGTGGGCCACTCCATGACACTTATAATATAACTATGATATATTAAAAAAAAAATACACTTTATCGGAGGATTGACACATTAAGGTCCCTGAATCAATGGGAATGTATAAATACTCCACTTTTTGATAGACCCAATATGATTGGAACTGATTTACCCTTCCTGAAACCTGTACTTCTATATGTGGATCTACAGATATAACAAGTAAATCTCTTTAATATTCCTATAAGTTTGACGTAGGAAACTCACCCGATCCCTGATTCTGTACCAAATTCAAGCTCTTCATCAACTCTATCCAATTTAACCACATGCATTACCTCTCTAATATCCCTAAGGAAAGATTATTTTAAGTACAACTCTTTATCTCACATGCAACATTATAAAACCCTTGGAAGCATGGAGATTCTCAGAATTCTTATTTTACGAGATTTAGCCTACTTGAACGCCAAGTGGTGATGAGAGGGGCTTGGCTGAGTGAGTACTTTTCCTTAAAAAAGGATCTAAAAAAAAAAAGAAGTACATAACCCGTTACTTTCACAACCAAGTTTCAAATTCCCTTTTAAGGAAGTCAGAGTCCTTAGTGGAGCCAATCTATTTAAAATCCAAACTGCTCAAAATGAATACGCTAATGTAATAAATATCCAATATTTTTATTATAATCATAGTTGGCCCCACTATAAAACTAAATAAATGAGCAAAGTTATTAATTATATGCTCAATCATACGATAAAACCAACTTCAGTTTAAGCGAAAATTGAGGATTTCCCACTAAATTTGACGGTATTTATTTTAAATGACTAAGATTTCAACAGGTGAGTCCCTTGTTAGAGTCCCAAAATCTTACTCTTCAATGTGTTTATTTACATGAGAGGAGTAAGGAGTAGGGGTAAATTCAAAAATAAAGTTAAAAAGATGGAGTTAAAAAAATAAAGCACTACAAGAAAAATTCTACTTCTTCAAATGGGCTACATCGTATCAGTATTTTACTCTTCTTCCACCTAAGCAATAAAAAATAAATAATATCAATCAATTTTTAACTCTACTTGGTCTGACCATTTTTTTTTAAATTTGGAGGCTTTACTTTACTCCATTCTACTAGTGAAGTTTCCAAACATCCCAAGTGTCCAGTGGTACAGCCAATATGCCATTGTTAGCCAATTTTTTACTCTTCTTCCACTCTATTTCCTGGGCCCTACACAATAACAAACGGCAGTTTGGAAAAGAAGGAGAAGAGGGAAATTTTATAAGCAACCACTTTTTAGTCTTCTAAGAAAATCTGAAATGTACCGCTAAAAAGACATCTTTTTTTTTTTTTAAAAACTATCACCATAAGCCATGGATATCCCCATTGGTGACTAAAGTCCAAGTATTTTCGTACATGATATCCATCGTGGTTGTACGCTGGTTTTAATTTCCGCGATATCGCAAAAAACCTTTATGCAATATCAAAAATACTTTATAAGATATCGCACAAAAATCATGCGATACCGCATAAAGTGATTTTTTTTATGAAGTCAATGGGTGTCTTTCTATTTGTATTTACATCCCGTTTTGCAGCGTTCGTTCACCGTTTTTCACCTTCACATTCCATCTTGCTCCTCCGGTTAATTATATTTCTTTCTGTTAACCTATTTGTTAGTTTTATATATATATATATATATATTTTGTGCGTCTTAGCCAAGGCGGCTGGGACACAAGGTAGCGCCCACGCATGTGGGAAGTAGCCCAAAAATGTTGGAAGAGTGGCACCCAAGGATTGATCCCTAGGCAACCAAGTGACAACGATGATTATCAAGCAACTGAGCAACCCCCATATTATCATTCCATTTTAATTTTAAGGTGTGATTTATGGTATATATTTCTTTTCTGAAATATAGAAAATTAGTACCCATGAAATGTAGATCAAATGTTGTAAGAATATCTAGGTGTAGAATTGGTTAGGATAATGCATTATTTTTTGGTTTTTAATGTTATGGAAATATGTAGTTTTATGTTGTTATAAATGTCAATGCTTATATTTTAAAAACTCAAATTTTGCATGTACGTATAGAGTAGAATTTTTCTTCTATATTTCTCAACCTTCATTTTTCTTAATTTCAATGGACCAAAAATCATGATCCGAAGCAATCATCCTATTTATTGAAGAGGCCTGCAAGAGGAGAGGGAAGCGAAAACGATGGGGAAGAGGACTTACAGACGGTGAAAATGGGAGAAAATTGTGCTACAGGGGATAAAAAAAAAAAAAAGAAGAAGAAAGGTTTACATTTTGCAATAGTGCATAAATTAAATTTTCTTGAGAACTAGCATAAAGTACACTTTTTGCAATTTCGCATAAACTATATTTTTTTTTTTTTGTGAAATCTCAAAGAATTTTACCATTTTTGAAGAACGATGAATACGGAGAAATGTAGGTGGGCTTTGGTCACCAAATTGAATTATCCACAGCTAATGGTGATTGTACAACCAAACCACACCCAACCCCCCCACCCCCCCCCCAAACAAAAAAATAAATAAATAAATAAATTTACTTGCTTTCGCCATAGCTCCACTAGACCCACCAAATTCAGAGTACCCAAACAATGACAGTCATGGAGAGTAATTTTGTGGTGAGGGAGATCCATAGTGTTTGCCCTCTTGACATGTTGGGCTCTCAATAGACCCATGTGGAAGATGTTGCATGTTGAATAGTTGAGTCAACCAATGGAACCTCATGCACATTCAATCGGTAGGGGGGATCCAAAGTCTTTGCCCTCTTAACACGTTGGGCTCTCAATAGACCCATGTAAAAGATGTTCCATGTTGAATAGTTGAGTCAACCAATGGTACTCATGCACATTCAATCGGTGAGGGAGATCCATAGTGTTTGCCCTTTTGACACGTTGGGCTCTCAATAAACCCATGCAGAAGACGTCCCATGTTGAATAGTTGAGTCAACCAATGGAACCTCATGCACATTCAATCGGTAAGGGGGATCCATAGTCTTTGCCCTCTAACACGTTGGGCTCTCAATAGACCCACGTAGAAGACGTTCCATGTTGAATCAGTGGTACTCATGCACATTCAATCCTCAATCCGAACCTTTTTTTCATGTCTCTTTCTTGGCAGACTAATCTCCTACGAAATTTCCTTTTTCACCTCCCTTCTTTCCCAAATTGCGTTTTCATTGTCTTGATACCGTAGAGACCAAAAATGGGTTTCTCAGAAATCTTACCTCTTCTTCTTCTTTCTTTTTCGAAATTTCCATTCTCTCTCTCTCTCTCTCTGAAAAATCAAAGTGACAAAAGTGGATGTTTTTGATGACTCAGGTCCTCATGCACATTTAATCCTCAATTCCATGTCCCTTTGTTGGGAGACTATTCTCCCACGAAACTGTCCTCTTCACCTCCCTTTCTTTCCAACAAATTTCTCATATTGTTCTTTCTATTTTCAAATTTTCATTTTCTCCCTCTCCCTCTCTGTGAAAAACCAAAATGAGAAAAGTGAAAGTCTGTGATGTCCCATGTCTATTGAAATCTGACCACTCAATAGCAATCACCATCTCATTTTACTCTAAGATGACTTGGCCCCACCATGAAATTCAGCTTGTAAAAGAAACCTATAGTATTAAAAGATTGAAGTACTGATACATTATAAGAACCCACTTTCTTGAATATGTAAATGCAGTATAATTCAGTTTAATTCAAAGCGTTGAAATTATTATGAAGTTTAGATTATTAGAAACTGGAAATACATTGAACAATCGAATGTATAAAAAGTTAAAAGAAATGTCTTTTATAACTTTTTAATTGTAATGAAAAAAAGTAGGAATATTTTCTCCTGCGATGGTATGTGGTTAGGCTCATTGTGCCAACTTAACTTCATATTCAAATTCGATTTTACTCGAACCAAAGCTTGATTATATTTAAATGTAAATTTGATTTTATTTATGATCTCATAACTTGAATCAAAGTGGGTCCAAATATTAAATGTAAATCTAATATTTAATTTGAGTGTTTAAGATATTTGGAACCATTGTTCTATTAGATTTTCCATCTCGTTATGGGCTTACATAGATCGTTCTTTTTAAAAACAAGGATCTGGACCCTGGAATTGTGATGAGCATGTCGGACTAGCCCATTGACGGTTGTGATCATTTTGGGATAATGAGGGCTATGGTACACCTTAGACTATCATACTACCATGGGTAGTTAATTGTGTTGGTGTTGATGAGTTCATGAATTTGCACATTTACACATCATTTTAAGATGAATTAGGAATTTAATTAGGTGAGTTATATCATTATTCATCTAATTCCATTATTTCATGTATTTTTACCTAGTAACCTATATTTTCATATTTTCCAAACATTTTCTGCATTAACTTAGCATGTTTTGCGATTTTTCTCCGAAGAGTCCCAGTTGGAGTAGAACTCTGTTCGGATGGGTCCCGTTTCAATATGGGTCTTCAGCATTTGATGTGTTGAATTAGAATATGCATAAAATGAGAATTATAGGACTCTGTCACGGGACCCACTTTCAAACACACAGTTATCTTGAAACTTGCATTGCTGAATTGAATCTTGAAAAGAAGTAAATTGAAAATTTTACCAAGTGGACCCCACACACAAGTGCATATGAAAATCAATCAAGGGGGGTCCACTCATCATGTCAATTGCAGAGTCCTAACTACAGTAGAGGACTTCTCATAGGGCCCACTATTTAAGTGGAAGAAATGTCCCACAGTAGTTGTAGATTTGAAATAATTAATGGATAAATTCAAAAAGTACAATTCTGATGAGAATAAATAAAGAAGAGTTAGAATCAGCCACAATTGATCTTCTTTCAAAAATGGAAGTTGTGGACAAATCGATAGAGTCCATTGCAAATTAAATTTCAAAAGTTAATCCGATTTTTCTCAGGACAACGCATCTTAAATTGGTCATAACTTTCAATCTGACGGTCGAATCGGTGAAATTTACCCACCGTTGGAAAGTTTATTCAGAGTAGATATCCGTGGAGTTCAAAATTGTGAAATCGGAGCTCAATTGACAAAATTATGGGCCCGAAGATTTTCTTGTTTATTTTTAGGCGGGATTGTAATTAAATCCACACCATTGATAATCCATTGCTGCACAAGGGACCCCATCTGAAGAATAGCCAAGCCATCCAGAGGTATCCAGAAGCTTCCACCTCATTCAAATTAAAAATGTGGATAAGAGATTTACCTTATTAAAGAAGATAAATTAAATTTGCATAGAAAGTGTCTAGATTCAATGAATCTGTAAGATAACCGGGAGTGATAAAAGGAACCCATACATGGGGAATTAAAGGGAGAAGGGGGGGCATCCACGACCACCCCCATTTCTCCACTATTCTTTCCTCTCTCTTTTCTTTCCCTAATTAATATAATTTAAGAATTATTTTTGGGTATTCTAAAGCCCTGTTCCAGAAATTATGATTTTTAAAAGAGAGATTTCTGAGCGACCATTGAAAAAGGAGATGCTATCAATGAAATTACCTATGGATTTCTTTTCAATATGGCTAAGTAGATCTTTGATTTAATAGATATTATTTTTCTATTACTTTCTTGTCTCTTTTAAACGAATGCTTTATTAGAATAATATAGATCTTTCTTCGTGCCTTAGACGGCCTATGTTTTGAATTCTAAAGAAAATAGTTGGATGATTTATGCTTATTTTGATAGATTATGTTTAGGGCTGAGATCCTTTGATAATTTATACTTAATTTGATGAGTCATGCTTATGATTTTTCATTCTTTTATGAGGTGAAGGAGGCCTTGGGTTGTAATCTTATTCTTTTTATTAAAATATGGTTTTTGCGAAAGACAAATCCTCCAGATCTGAAACATTGATTTGTTTCCAATCTGAGTTATTTTGAGACAAAAAGTAGAATAATTGCATGGAATGATTAATTATCTTGCTTAGTGGATTCTAGAAGCTTTGATCTGTTTTATATATTTGATTAGTTTGTGTTTCTGACTTTTTCTAGTTTTTCTTCGATCTCAATTATTTTTATTAATTTTTGATTTAAAAAAGGTTCAGATTTTTAATTTAAATTTAGCAGTGCTCCCTGTGGGATCAACCTATAATTGAAACTGTCTCTATAAGACAATTGTACACTTGTAGTAAGTTTAATGGATTGATTTAATTCCAATCAGTTGGAGAGGTCAATGTTCGGCATTTAGAGACAATGAGAACTACCGGAATCGGCGGACACAAAGATATATGGGTCCAACCCTTTCGTAACCCGAAGCGAACTAAACAATCACGTTTTTTTTTTCTTGTTTTTTGTACGAATATGCCAATTTTCTATTCTACTTGAAAAAGAAAAGAAATGATCCATAGATCAACTTTTTCGCATGGGAAGGAAAATAAAATAATTTCTATCATTTCATTGCACATGTGTTGAAAAAGAGAAAGATTTGAGTTTTGGTGCCCTGAAAGGTGAATTTTGTTTATTTTTCGTGAAAGGCGATGTGTTAGCTATGACAAGCGATTTTGGTGCTGTCAAAGATGATTTTTTAAAACTCTCATAAAAAAGATAAGACTTGTGATTTTTGTCTCTTTACAACATAAATACAATAAAAAGTAAGAAAAAGATATTAAACTATACAGGCGATTGTGGGGACTCGCTCGGATTGGCAGATGCAAGCCATGTACGTACATTGGCTCTTTCGCCGTTCCTCTGATAATAAGATGGATGCTTAATTCTTTGGCAAGGCTTGAACCTCAAATTTTTAGAGAATAAGGATCAAAAGGAGATCCTATGTTCAATAAAAATCCAAGTAGATGGGCCAAGGGGACACATCTAAGCCACGAAGAGAGAAGAAAATGGCCTTAGGGGTTTGGCCCTCCAAGGGTCTTCAATTACCTTGTGGTTTTGTTGTAGAACTTCTTTAACGATGGAGAGGGGGAGATTGTTGTTGGAGTGTGGGAGCAATGATGTATGCGGAGTGTCAATAGATTTGTATATGATTTTGCATGCCTGAAAGGAGACAAGGATCCCTTTTTTATAGGCACATAGAGGGCATTTGAAAAGCCATGGAGGGAGATGAAAGGCCAAGGGATGCTCATAATGAGGCATTTCCACATGTGGTGGCCTTTAAATGCATTAATGTTCCAAGATGGGAGCTAAGTTACACGTTTTAATGTCATGACTTGTAACTCATTTTTCTTGGATTTTGATTGGTCGTTCCAAAATAATGGGCCATTAATTCCATTGAATGACCATCAAACATGTACCAGAAATCGAAAGGTCATGGGCTGTCTTGCAACCTTTGGAATTCTTCTCGCAATGTAGGAACGCTTTGTGATCATAGATCCCGAAGTGCAAGGCCTGAATTGTGGTTTTACTCGCTGAGTCGGGATCGTATCCACTTGGAGTTATGTCTACTTGAACCTGTCCTAATTAGAACTAGAACTATCCCAAGAAAAATCTATACAAGAATTTCACTACAAGAAAGTCTGAAATTTAAAAATTAAATTACAATCCAAA
>QPKB01000029.1:0-10332 GCA_003546025.1 Camphora micrantha | reverse complement strand
TCACATGGTGGCCAAAATTTTCCACAGGAAAACAAAAATCCTGAGTCTGCAAACTGAGCAAGGTCAGATCATCATGGATCAAAAGTGCTGGAAACCTACTGCCACCAATCTTTCAATTCTTGGTTCTCTTATCCAACTCAACCTCCAAACCATGAGAACCTCAAACTTCCTCAAAGCCTTGAAGCTTCTATTAATCAGATGGAGAACTTGAACCTCACCGGGATCCCATCAGTTATAGAGATCTACAGCGTTGTTTTTTCTATAAACCCAACCAAATCTCCGGGTCTGAATGGATTCGATGCAAAATTCTATCAATCTTTCTGGGATATCTTGCATCCAGACCTCCATAAAATGGTTTCTAATTTCTTCACTCATGGCACTTTGGACCCTAGATTGAATGATACCATTCTTATCCTCATCCCAAAAAAAGGAGGTCCAGTGTCACTCAAAGACTATAGACCCATCAGCTTGTGCAACGTTGCCTATAAATTAATCTCGAAAACTCTAGTGCACAAGCAGAGATCCATCCTTTCCAGAATTATTTCTCCTTCTTGGGGGGCCTTTGTTCAGGGTCGACACGCTCTTGACCAAATAGTGGTGGCCAAAGAGGTCATTCATGGGATGTCTAGACTTAAAGGGTCCAAGGCAATGGTGGCAGTCAAGCTTGACGTCCAAAAGGCCTATGACACTATCAGTTGGCCCTTCCTAGAAGCCCGCCTCAACAAACTTGGATTCCAGTCCACCTTTGTGGCTAGGGTTATGAAATGGGTTTCCTCTGTCTAGTATAAATTTAGGGTGAATGGGGAGTTCACTGCCCTCTTCTCTCCCTAACGCAGCCTTCGCCAAGGGGATCCACTCTCACTGTACCTTTATATTATATGTGCAGAAGCTCTAACCTGTTATACTACTCACCTAAGCAATACAAACAACATGTTGTATCCTAAAATTGCCCCGGGAGTTCAACGGGTGGGCCTTCTGCAATTTGCGGACGATCTACTATTCTTCCTTCATATTAATGACAGAACTCTGGTTAACTTATCCTAGACTTCGCAACTTTTTGAGGAGGAAGCATGTCAAAACATAAACAAAGTTAAAAGCCAACTCTTGTTCTCTATGAACACTTCATCGAGCTTGGCTCGACTTACCAGGGATACCTTGCAGATATCCATGTCGGTTAGCTCTTTCGACTACCTAGGAATTCCTCTGGCTCTAGATAAAAATCAACATACTGCCTGGCACAATACTTTAAATCAAATTCGTAATCGCATTGCTGGATGGAGAGGAGGGCTTCTATCCCCAGCAGGCCGGCGTACTCTAATTCAATCGGTGACTTCAGCAATCCCAGTATATTGGCTTGGTCACCTCTCTATTCTAGGTCGAGCCATCAAGGAATTAAACTGCACCAACGCTGCTTTCCTTTGGTCTAGAACCCACACCAGACAGGGGTTGCATCCCGTTCCCTGGGATAGAGTCACCAGTCCCATTCCAAAAAGGGGCCTGGGCATTCGTGATATTGCTACCTAGTCCAAGGCCCATCTCACCCAACTAGTGTGGCGCTTCATTATAGAACCTAACTCTTACTGGGGATCTATTTTGACTCAGAAATACCTTCGGTTCAGCAATTTCAGAAATTGTAACCAGACTCCAAAAGACTCTTCATTATGGAGGAAAATGTTCTCCCTTAAACACCATATTTTTTACCACATCCGTTGGTCTGTTGGCAATGGCACCTAAATAGAAGCCATCCCAAACCATTAGATCCCTGGTAATGATCCTGGCCAGCCTCTTTCCCATAGGTTGTCTCATAATGGCCCTTCTCATATTCATAGAGTGTGCGATCTGATCATCACAGATCCAAATAACTAGCCTTGCTGGGACAAGCAGCTCCTCTCTCACTGGTGGACAGACGAACTTGTGGACAGGATCTACTCTATTCTTTTGGGCGGCAAAGATATTCTCATGTTGGAAGAATTAGAAGGCTGGAAGCTGCACAATCAAAGCACTCTACAAGCATTTAAGACCTCTCCACATTGGTCTGAATCTTCCCTGTCACATTCTTTGGTCCTTAGACTTACCTTCCAAGAAGAAACTCTTCCTCTGGAAATGCTTACATGGTTGCCTTCCCATTAGGGAACGCCTGCACAGAATCTATCCGGACATCAACCCCATTTGTGTTCTTTGCCACTAAGATAGAGAATCTACCAACCACCTCCTCTCCTCTTGTGCAGCCACTTGTAGCCTTTGGCAAATTCTCCAGGATTGGCTGCAGGTCACCTTTCCCATGGAGTCGATCTCCTCCTGGTCCTGGAACCAACATAAGACCAGATTACAAATAGTGACATGGACCTGGTGGTATATCTGGAAAGAGAGGAATGCCACAATATTCAAATCTGAACTGCTCCACCCCCTTTCCATCTTGAGTTAAATTCACCAGGCCTTACATGAATGGAACATGGCTCACAAGTTCCTTCATGATCTAAACACCAAACAAATGCCCCCGGAAATGTGGACGCCACCAACCCCTACAATCCATAAATTAAGTATTGATGGGTCCTTCGACCACGCCAATGGTACTGCCGAAATTGGGGGGAACCTTCGCAATGACCATGGCCATCTCATCCAGGCCTTTGCTTGTGCCACTATGGCTTGCTCTCCCCCGAAGGCTGAACTGCAGGCTCTCCTCAGGGGCACCCATTGTGCGTGGCCCGGGGTGTTACAGACGTCAAATCGAAGGGGACTCCTTCATTATATGGAACTCTTTACATTCGTCTGAAGGATACCCATGGAACCTATTGAAGGTTTGGAAGAAAATTCAGATCACCTTGGGCAATCTACCTCGGTGGAAGGTGACTATCATTCGCAAATCTATTAACATGGTTGCGGACAGTCTTGGTAAACTAGGTCCACCGGTGGAAATGGTTTTCAATTCATCCTTACCAATCCACATATGGAAGATTTATTCTCTTGAGATGTCTATGCAGGAAGTGCAGAGAGGGAGTAACACACCACAACTTCAGGAGCATCACATTTTGGAGCAGCAGGAAGAATGATGCCAACCCTCTATCCTTTTGTTATAATGCTAATTTTTTTTATTTTTTTTTGTATCAAATTGTAAAGAACACTAGTATGTTTAGGATCTTCCTTGTTTTCAAGTCCCTCTTAATATAAAGCTTCAGTTTCAGCAAAAAAAAAAAAAAAAAAACAGTAGGTTGTGATGTGATTTGCATGCCCCATCAGAATTTCCTATATTACTAATATATGAGTAGTCAACATGATTCTAAAGGAGTCAGATTGTTTAATGAAAAATGGCTTTAAAATGTAATATAATATTAACACAATTTCATTATCTATATATCTATTGGAATGTGTTTTGCCTTCGTTTAACTACAGGCCTTCAAACTATCATTCCTCATTTTATAAAATACATCAAGACAGCTGTTAAAATCTCATCCATGCCAAGTCTCCTCTCTCTCCACTGTCCTCTCTCTAAACTAACTGACCCCTATAACTTCCTCCAAAAAAATTATATTACACAATAATGTAGTTGCCTTACAAGACCTCTTCACTATACGTATGGTCCCACTTGATGGCAAATCTATTTATATATGTGCATGTTCTGACTGACCTACTTTAGTTGGGCCCCACTTAGATCCATGATGTAAAGGCCCCCTGAGCAATGGATCAATGTATCATCAAATGGGACTCACAAGTGATCCAATTGAACCTATGATGCGACTTCAATATATGCATGTACCATTACAAGCAAGTCAACAACAAAGAATGGCAATGATTAGCCATAACAAACAGGGCACACTGCTATATGAGACCATTTATAAAAGAAACTAGGGTGGCCCAATGTTTTTCTAAATTTTCAAAAATTATTAGCATATTTGATATCCCAAGCTATGTATCTATGGAACAACACCATAGAACTAACTTAATGGGGCCTAATTGAAATACAGTCCAAAAATACGTATATATCTCAACATATTTAGTGTTTTTCACTCGGAAAAAATATACTAGGATTTAATGCCTTTCCAAATAAAACAAAAACTTAAGGAATTGAGTACTGGGTCTAACTGTAAGCCTGTGATGAATTAGAGACTCAAGCATGATATTAGTCCCACTAATTTATATTTTGAAATTCTTTATCTAATATATTTTACCTTCGAAATAAATTTTTTTTATTGAGCTATATTCAAAAAAAGCGTCACTCGGGAAAAATATACATAAATAAAAGAAATATCTAGAAATATGTACCGGGGCCTATAATAAACAAATTTCAACTGTAGTTAGGGATTTAGGTAGATAATTACACATGATCTTTTTTTTTTAAATTATATAAGTGATGTTATAGAGCCTTTTGATTGTGGTATGTAATTCATTGTGAAACCCGTGTTATTCAAATTAAATCTACTTGCTTTGTTCTTTTGTTTTATTGTGAATATATTTTTTATTTATTTTTTTCTACACGTGCCCGATCTTCATCAAACTCCATTTACACCTCACCTAAATAATAAAATATCTGGAAATAAACATAAAGATCAAATTAGCAACAAAAAGAAGGGCTCATAAGTTTTCAAATTCATAAATTTATTAAAAATAATTCGTATTAGTCTGTGCATTTGGTGGTTCCGTGGTCCGTGCATACCACGGGATTTTACTAGTATTCTCGATGTGGATGTTGAAAATGAACTCATGAACAGAATAGCTATTATCCAAAAAGAATGAGGGGAACCAACATGGCTCATTGGGTCATAAGTCAAAACACCAGGGCCTAAAAAAGGACCCTATTTCAGACTCGTCTGACATAATTTCCCAATACATGGTTTGGTCCAATAAACAGGGCCATAAAATAAGTAACAAATACCATCCCATAGAACATTATCATAAAAAATTATGCAAAAATATTAACAGAACAATAAAAAATAAAAAATGGGACCAGTGCCAAAAAAACATATTAGAAAATATGGTCTAGAAATATCCTATAAAACATCCCAGAAAGGTAAGAAGATTTGAGCCACATCTAGATATTTATGATTAGTGCGGGACTCAGAACGGTAAGAAGATTTGGGCCACATCTGGATATTTATGATTAGTGTGGGACTAAGATATTTATGATTAGGTGAAGGGGCTTGTCTTGCCAAAGCTGAAAAAACGAGTATTTTTTTTTCTTGTCCAAGGTTCAAGCATAGCTCGATTTTGAAAAACCTACCACCCTGTGAGTCAGGCTAGTGAAGGCACCCCCCAGCTTGACCCTTTGATCCTTTGTGTGTGTATAAACAAATTATCACCATCATAGCAATGCCCTGACTATGTTTGGATTGGCTAATATATAGTTTATAAAATATATATTTTTTGTCCAATATGCATATGAGATGTGTGTATGAAATTAATTTTTAGGAGAATATTCTCCTGCGCATAGTGCCCTCTAAAGCCATAGGGCTTTTGCATCTGTGGGCCCCACCTTCTTGAGTGGTCCACGCAAGAGAAAGCTTTCCTTAATATTTATAGTTATATCTAAAAAATTAAGGATATTTTTTCATCTATATTTAAAATTAATTTCAAGGCTAATTTAACAATGAATTCCTATTGATTCCATCTCAAAAAAAAAAAAAAAATTATATTCCAATTCTATACAAGCAACACAAATCCATTTGAATGAATTACTTCTAATGCATTCCATTTCATTCACAACACATTTCCGCCAAATTCAATTATTTCCTATGTATCCCAATTCCATACAAACAAATAAGCCGATTTAATAATATTTTTTTACGTATTTCAATTCAATGCAAACAAACAAGCTTATTAGAATCAATTACTTCCTATGTATTTCAATTATATGCGAACAAACAACCATTTGATATGCAAATAGACAACCATTTGTGTGAGGCCCCACCCTTGGTGGGCCCTCATTTTGAATTTGAATACTATTAATTACGGTAATATAGTATAATTGTACTAATTAATAGGGGTTATCAAGGGTAGATAAATATTTTCCTAAGTTTTAGCCTATTTTATGGGATTTAGGCCCATTGTGTATTTTATAGATCTATAAGGTATCTTTTTATAATTTTTGTAGGGTTTTAGGAATTGGGGCCCTTACTAGTAAATAGGTTTTTGTAAGGGGGGTTTTCCACACTTGAGAACATTCTAAAACCTCTACCAAAGGACATAAATGCCCATGTCCTTATCCACATTCCTATGCAAACAAAAAGGCCCTTTTTGGTAATTGTCCCAAAAACCCTAGCCTATATAAACTAAACTATTGCATTGGAAAATGAACTCTAAATTCACTCTTATTTATCCCTCATTTACCTCTCATTTCACAAAACCCTAGCTAAAACCCTAATTCCCCAAAACCCTAATTTCAAGAAGAAGGGGATCACCTCCTACCTATTGTTACTACAATCTCCTAAGAACTTTCTCTTACCAATCTCTTTTTCTTCTACAACTCAAGGTGAGCCTTCTTCCTTAGCTCAATTTCCATATATTTCTCTAGAATTTCATCTTTTTCTCTAGATTCCTTTTAAGCCTTGATTCTCTTGTGGAATGGGAGCTAGGTTTGGTAGATTTGATTTGGTTTGGGTAGCTTGGATTAGTTCTTCTTGCTATATTCCCTTGCAATCCGGATTTGAGGCAAGTACAATGTATATACTTAGCTTAGAATGCATGTTTATTATTCTTGATTTTGAAAATTTTATTCACATTAATTATGCTAGAAATGTTTAGTTTTACCATGAGCTTGTTTTTTTGGATTTTTGGCCATTAATGGATGATTTATTACTCATTTGGAAGGTTGATGGGTCAATGTTAATTGTGATAGGTCAATAGGAGTGGGATTCCACTCAAATCCACCCATGGCAGTAAGAGAGGTTGGTCCCATAGGGAGTGGACACCCCTGGCCCATTTACTATTAGCTTGATCAGCAAATGACGTGTTTAAGTGGGGAAAATCAGTTTTGGCAGCAGATGATTACGGGACCCACTAGATGATCCGATTGTAGATCGGGTCCCTACATCTGATAGTGGACCCAGGGGCGAACCTGATGGTGGTGGACCCGTGGGGATCGGGTCCCATCAGGCCCCACATCTTAGGTTCACATTTCACTGGGCGTCATTCACAAACGAGTTTTTTTTGTTTTTAACATCAGATCATGGCGGGGCCCACTGAGTGGTTGATCACCATCTGGGCCGGTCATCTGGGCGTATAGGTCTGGACGACCAGGTTGGCAGGGCATGATCTGGGCTGGACCAGTGGGCCCCACGATCGTTGCAAACTCCTTGATCCCAGGCGAGACGTGCTCTTTGTTGGATAAGTTGCAGAATTTGTTCTGTGTGAATGAAAGAGAGGATGGTGATGAGTGATGACGTGTATGGATAAGTGAGAAAGGAGGGATGAGTGTGTGGTCGAGTGGTTTGAGTGTGTATGAGAAAGTGTGGCCTCACCATGTGATAGAATTAGAAGAGATGACTGGTCTTGTAGTCTGAGGGTGTATGGGAAGCCATGGTCACCTGCTTGGTGCACTTTACCTTTTTATGGTTAATTGTGTAGCTGACTCTTTTATTTTCTAGGACATTGTAGAATAAAAGCAAGGAATGAAATAAAAGCAAGGAATGAAGAGGGGGTTGACTTAGTGACCTCAACCTGTGCATGTTTTAGATTAATTACACCAACCCATTAGTTTTTAAAAATTATTATATAGCCCCGGTTATTTTCATTAACCCAAATTAGATTCTTGAATTATTTTGGAGAGGGGAATTATTTTAGGGTAGGGACTCATTGACCATCCAAAGAGATTCCATTGATGTGCCAAGTATGAGTCAATTGTGTGGCTCAACCTTGACTCGTGGGGTCACTAAGTAGGGTCTAGGATTTAGATTTAACGTCGATTCAATCCTTAAATATTGTCGAAGATGCCCGTAATTTCAGGAGCACCAAATACAGTGTACCTGGGATGTGAAACTTTATTTAGGGATCCAATTAACTGAGATGGACCTGGACTTGAATGTGGGCCATTACTTAGGATTGGACCCTTGATGTTCCTTTTGATTCAATTTCTTGGAATTTATTCCACTTATTATATTAATGTTACTCTTATGTCCTTGTCATTGTTTTTATACTTGTTAATTAAATGAAAACTGAAGGACCCGAACCTTGGACTTCATAGAGGTGACCTGGTGATGTGGTTTGGAGGCATTTGACCCGTGTCTGTGTCTAGGCAGGCCCGCATACGGCCTATGTTGTATGTGTGAACCCTAGATGGAGAGGTGATTATGATTAGACTTGTAACTCATTTCGGATAGGTATGGATTGTTTGATATTGGATTGATATTGGTGATCTCTCATAAACTATTTAGACTAAGGCTATGGTTTGGTGGGCCTTAGTATAGACCTAGTGATTGGTACTTGGACCTCTTAGGGATTTGTTAGAACCTTGCTCGTGCAAGGCAAGCATAGACAGACACAGACCTGTACCTTGATTTCCTGAGTCGGCACGAACAATTACTCAATTGTTCTAAGCTCAGCCTGCTAAATGATCATCACTGGTAGGAGCTATTTATGAGTGTTGAGTGGGCTATCATGATGAGCTGTGTTTTAGACGGACGATATGATACCGGGTCCGGTCTCTTGAGTGATGAGTGTTTGAGATTGATGAGTGATTTGCGGGGTTAGTTATTCCCAGCACTGGTGAGATTTCCCCACCGCGACTATGTTTAGTATAGGAGGGCCGCAGCATAATATCCCGCGGTATCCAGCTTGTGTGAATGTGTTACGTTGTGTAGATAGTTCGACTTATCTTATTTTCCTGATTCTAAATGTTTATCTTGCTCAATTGCCTAGTATTTGTACCTTGGATATTCTTATTAATCTTGTTACTGTCTCTATTCCTTTGATGCATATATCATATGTTATTTGTATACTGTAACTTGCCAGATCCTTGGATCTGATCCATTCTTGGTGCTTAGGTGTTGACCTTGATTATGAGCACAACGCGCTCATCGAGGCGCCCATAACCGGAGACTATGGATGGGGACCAGTCGACCAAGGGGTCGAGCTGGAGGATGGAGTGCCTGTACCGGGGGCTTGAGAGTTATCTTTTTTTTTTTTTTTCTTTTTGAGTGTTTTTTGTGGTGAGCAGGGAGTTAGTCTGATATGTTTATATACATGTTCTTAATTATACTTGGAGATTTAGGCTGGACTACAGCCCTACTACACTTGATATATCTCTAAGATACCTTATGCTTTCTCTTTATTCTTTACACTTCCGCAAATTTTAACCATTGATTATATTTCAGTCAAAAAGTTTTAAATTGGACCTCACTCCGAACCTATTATCTTGGAAGTTCCCGGGTTTTTAGGGAAGTAGCGCGTCGAATTTGGGTACCTTGACGGTTTTCTCGGTATTCGGAATTGGGGCGTTACAATTTGAATTGGATACTTCATATGTATTCCAACTCCATGTGGACAAATAGGGCCATCCATCACTGAATTCCAATGTTTTTGAATTCCATGCAAATAGACATGCTCATAATCCATGCAAACAAACAAACCCATTTGACAATAAATTCATATGCATTAACAAAGCCCATTTCAATGAATTCTTATCTATTCAATTATGTGCAAGCAAGCAAGCCATTTGAATATCATCATCATCATCATCAAAGGCTTATTCCAGCTACGTTAGGGTTGGGTTTGACAAGATCTTATACCGGCCGCTGTCAATCTACCTAATGCAACCCTCCTCCTTTACTTAGGCTTGGGACTGACAGTAAAATAGATTAGTGGATTTAAGCAAGCCATTTGAATACATAGGTTCCAATTTTATGTGCATCATAATGCCCATTTGACTGCATAGACGATGCCCATTAGTATATTGTGGTTTTACTTTCTTCTGGCCTTGATCCAATGCTAGACCTTGAGGGAAGGAAGAAGGCCCGACTAGTGTGGGCCCGCCCTAAGCCCAGCCCTGCATTTGTGGGGGTGGGATAAAGGATTAGGGCAAACCATCCCCATGTTAACTAGATTATATGTCCTCAATCCAATGGATGATGTGAATAAATTGATTTATTCACTTAATTAGTTTATTATTTCGTGCTTTATTTATATGATAATAAAATGGGATTTTGATTCTATGATTGTATATAACTAATACAAAATGACATGATGGTTCATGAAATGAATTGGAGCCCACATGTATATTAAATATAATCTATCTGTGTGGATGAGATTCACATAAAGTAGGCATGGATCACAAATCTTATACTTAAAGTATTTTCACAACCTGTGATGAGACTGGCATCTCATTTGAACCGGTTGTAGCACCAC
>QPKB01000028.1:106140-154090 GCA_003546025.1 Camphora micrantha | reverse complement strand
CTTCCGATCTTGGCCTTTGACCTTCTGTTCATAGAACTCCTGTACAGTCAATCGTGTTCACTTCTGAAACCTGAGCTCCTCTCTTCCCCGTTGTTCGATTGTCTTTTGCCTAAGCATGTATGAAGCGGCACAGCTCTTCTCAAGAATTCCATTGCCTTTCCTATTCATGATAGGACATTGAACCCGAATGGCTGTTTGAATAAAGGGAAGACAGACCTGCTTTTAGTTTGGCGCTTTGATAAAGTTGTAAACATAAGGAATATACCCTTTATATATATATATATATATTCAAAGGCGTATAGTGTAAGACAGGTGTCAATACCAAATCCTTAATAGTAGTGGACTACTATTAACGCACTGCTAAAGCAGAGTATCCAGGCATGCGCACACATGTATTTGCCAGAGGAGAAAGATCGAATGGAAGAGCAGCAAGAATAGAAAAAATTGGTAGGAAAAGTGCTTTGTTGGGCTGTTCCCAGTGAGAAAAAAGATTCGTTAAACGGTTGATTTCTACTTAAATTAAATTGGGATTCATCAGGGAGTTGTGGTTTTGTCGATTGGGATCGAAAAAACTCGCTTTATGCTTGAGAAACCAGCCTTCCCGTGCGTGACCTGATAGATAGCTAAACTTGCTCAAATCTTGGTGTCATGGGTAAAGAAAATAGAAAAATCACTCCTTTATGGCCATTCCCTTCAAGATAACTGGTTTGTTAACAATTTGGATGGAGCTGCTATGGGTAATCTGGTCAACCGGTACTGGTTTTGCTATTCGGAACTCTCAGGTCAAGTTATTTGCCCTTAAGATGGCAAGCTCACGGCAACAAAGAAAGAATGGTGGCGGTTCCAGGTCAGTGCTTGAAGGATTATCTCTATGTGCTGCCCTCATTTGTCGGGTATGTTATGATTGCTTGCGATTCTTGTGGATGCGAAACATAGGGAAAGCTGCTTATCCATATCCGTGAAAGGCCACTATGCTCAGATTTTTTCAGATGACGATTCTTGTGTTTGGAGGGCTTCTCATATTCCTGTGAGGTTAACGAGGTAGACGATAGTTTTCTATTCATATTAACCCGCGGTTAAGTCAGTGAGAAAGCTAGTGATCGGGCAGTCAATAAGGCTCTTTAGGTTTGATTCCTTGACAAGCTTCGGACAAAGCTCAAGGGCAGGTGACGGAAGTTGCCGTATGAAGCTTACTTTCTCTATTGCCCTGTGTTCAAGTGAAAAATCAGATTAGGCAGGCCTGCGTACGAGTCTTTTCCGTTGACTAGAGCTTCCTTTCTATGGCGAGTGCGAGGATCTGGCAAGCCGAGCACCTACACCAGAACCAGCGGCTACTGCAGCAGCAACTCCAACAACAATGTCCTTCTTTTATCCAATTGGCTTGCTGAAGGATCCAGCTGTTGAAAGGTTCTTACTCATGACTGAAGCTTCTATCTGGTTCTTAAGGTTTTCAGGAATGTCTTATATAGAATATAGATTCAGATCGTGTTTGAGTCCTTTTTGTGTGAGATGGAATAGAATGGTATACCACCGCCCAAAGGTTACACTTACTAGGTCGGTCAACGGTGACTACTTCTCCGCCAATCAAAGACAAGGGAAACCGTTCATAAGAAGAGAATCCAAGATCGAAAGACAAAAGACAAGGAAACCCTCGCCCAATAGTACCCTACTGGGGTCAGTAACTGGTGGCTACGTCAGACTCTTCGTGAATGATTCCTTCTTATGGATGGCGACTCGACTGACAATCTAATCGCTATGTTACTGAGATTGAAGAGCAGCCTATAATCGCTTACGCTTCTCTTCAATGCAGGAGAGAAATAATAGAACAGTGAAACACTTTTTAAATCATATCTATGAAGTAGGCTTAAAAGCTGTCGTATCTTTGCTTGCGGCCTAGCCTACTGATAGAAAGTGTAGTTAGTCAGTGAAGCCTAATATCATAGTTCCGTCACTTGCTCCGTAGTTTGCTACTAGCGCGCACTACGGCTTTTCAGCCTACGTTTGCTTGGAGAGGAAGCACTACGTACAGAGTTTGTAACAGCAACAGGACAAGCCACCGGGTTGAGAACCACCATACTACCTAGATAACCTAACCTTTGTACATGAATGAATGCACACTCACTACTCCCTATAGTTATCTATCCAGATATATACGAGATCTCCTACCTATCAGTCACCGACTTGATACATACGGAACAACCCCACCAACACACATCAAGGATAAGTCTTATATGCGTTTTTGAGCATGGCACGGTAGTGTTTTCGAATACTGAAATAGATCTCAGTGGGGCTTGGTAATCAATAGAAATAGCTCTTTATGAAATATCTAGGTCGTTAGGTCTAGTATGGTTCTACCTGCATGCCATAGCTTATGAGTCAAGGTTGTTATGGATACACATTAAATAGGTATCCTATAAGGTTAATGTTGTGGGTTTGGAGAATGGGAGAAAAAAAAAAGGTCAATTTTTTTAAAGAGGACAAAAGAGTTCAATCCCTGCTGCAGCAGAGGAAAACAAAGCAACGATCGCATTCTCAGTCCCTCCTTCCCGAAAGACTTCCTTTTAAACCCCTCCGGCCATACATACATGAAAATTTGAGAACTATAGATTCATTAGTACCGTTATTTAGGGACTGCTTAAGAGGTATGCCCAACTCGTTGGCATGAGTAGTTCTTCCCATTCCAATCGAGTATGTCCACCACCATAAATGCCCAAATTGGTCGATGACCTGATTCTGGCAGATGTAAAAACGGCTAGAGATGGAACGGGAAAGGTGGCAAGGACTGAAGCAGCCACACCAGCATCTGAGAAAGCAGTAATAGAGCACGCAACGATAAAGGCAACAGGAGCGTCCAGTCGAATCAGTTTCTCATTTTTATTTAAATTGACTTGCCGGTTGTTGCTCCTTAACTTGGGTATAGTAGCCGTTTCCAGCTGTTGTTCCCCTCCCAAGAGCGGGTTCAGTTTACGAGTATGCTGTCGAGCTCAAGTCATTGAAATGAGCAAAGGTTAGTTTATGTTTTAAATCCTCCCATGTTCCCCAGGTGTTTAGGTGCATTATATTATGGCATAAACAACGAGGATAGGGCCAACAATATACTTGCGTTGAGTCGGAATCTCCCATACCAATGTGCCTTTCCGCCAATCCGAGCCATTTGACAGTTAGGCAATCTACAACACGCTACAGTTGACTGAAGATGAATAACCTGCGAAAGATCTAAAAAATGAACGTATATAGATCGCAAGTTGGAAGTTCGGCTCGGATGATGCCTTGACCCTATTGTACTTCTCAAATGGTTTTGGGTCAATGAATGAGGTCAATTGAGGTATTCCTTGTCGATGGCTGAGTAGCCGTTTCCTTAAAATAGTAGAGGAGTTTGGTCTCTACTCTTCTCCTTCGGCTTATTGTAGTGCTCTTCTCTTCTTCCTTATGTAGTATTCTCTTGCTTCCTTAGCCGCAGGAGCTATGAATGGGTCTTTTCTTCCTATCCGAACCTTGCTTTCCGCTATGGCAATATAGTGCTACGATCGCATTGCATGAGAGAGGGCATCAGTAAGTAGCATGCGAAGGAGCTAAGATACGCCCACATGCCTGAAGAACACACTCTTTTTTTAGCCCAAGCAGAACCAATTCTTAGTGGCTTGCTAGACCGGCCATGGCTAATCAGAAAGAATAGCAGCCCTTACTAAATAAATGCTTATTGCTTAGTCCTTATGCCGCTAATCAACGCTTAGTAAAACACTACCAATCAAAATAGGACTTCCCTCAGCTTTGAAGAAAAAAAACAAAGGAACAAAGAAATACTCTGCCCCTCGAATAACAGCAGAAGATCCATTCAATGCTGCTCCCTGTATTGATTCTCCTCAGCGCAAAAATTAGTAGCCCGCTCCAATCCAATGTCTTTACATCATGCAAATCGGTGCCAGTAAAATCTCACAAGCTTCTCCTGCAGGACATGGAGAAAGGATAAGGATCATATGGGCCACCAGCTTGATCCGACGATTAATGTTATCATTAATTAAGTGAATTAAATTCTACAATCTAATCAAAGGATTCAATCAGCCGCCTATCATTGGGTGGGTTTTGGTTAAGGGCGACCGCTTTATTTCAAATGATTTTAGCCATGCTTTTTATTTCTTTATCCTCTTGCCTTTACGGGGCTTCGGAAGTCCAATCCACTCGGCATGAATGAATGATAAGTACACTATTACACCTACCTCGCCCCGCCCCTTCCACTATCGAGGGCCATGTCGACTCACCCTTCCGCCAACGGCCAGTGGGACATGCGGTTCTCCCTTGCTCCAGCGACCCCTACCACGCCGCGCTTAATACAATGGATTCTCCGTTGTAGAGTCTATGGGCCGGCTGGCGCATATCACATATATGGGAGGGGAGAGCAACTACCTGACACGGAGAAAGAAGGGCTGAGACCTACTTAGTTAACGCCGAGTGAGAACCGGGTTGGAACTAAGAACAGATTGGATATATATATATAATATAAAGCGCGACGAACCGACATGTGTTCGATTCATCGATGTATGATGCAAACACAGCCATATTCATGTCAGCAGCAGTGGCCACCAACTTTTTTTTTTTTTTTTTGTCTCAAATACAGAACCCCTTTTTTTTTTTTTTTTTTGCAGTCTTCACCCAATCATTCCAAAAATTCACCTGCACAAAACTCAGCCACCGTGTCCCCCAATAATCCATTTCATCCATCTCATCATTTCCACTTACATCAATTAACAATAATAAAAAAAGAAGATTACCCAAAGCTATTTTAACATATAACCCCAAATTTAATAACAGATAGCTTGGGATTTAGGTAATCTAACAAGATAACACAATCAATCAATAATAAACATACATACATGCTTAATTATAAAATGCAAATCTACTTGCCTCAACCAAGAAGAAGATTGGAATGGGGAATCTGAGGAGAAGCTCTAACTACTGCGAAAACCTCGATCTTACCCCGACCAAACGCAAACCTAACACGCAAAGGAGAAGTAAAGAAAGGAAGAGATTGAGATCTAACCTAAATCTAAACCAAAGACCTAAATTTAAACCAAAGAAAAATAATTTAAAAGATGAAAGTGAGGGAAACCTTACCAACCTGATGTCAATGGAAAGAGGAGATCGCGAGGAAGAAGATGAGCGGCTCGGATCGCGGAAGTGATCCTTCAGGGAAGGAGTTTTGCAGCCTCGGAAGAATGAGGAAGAAGAAAGGCTGCTGTAGCTTCGGTCGTTGCAGAGAATGATTAAGAGATTAGGGCTAATCCCTGATTAAGAAGAGAGGGGAATGGAAAAGACTAGTTTTACCCTTAAGTGGGTCTGGTGGAAGACATGGATTATTAAAAGGGTTTTCTGCTCGTCGGATCGCAACGAGCTAGAAGACAAAATTGATCAACGCGACGAGAACCTTTCCAACGACCCAAAATCACATCGATAGGAATTTTTTGAAAAAACACTCAATTTTTTCCTAATTTGCAACTACCCCTACTAGTCAAACGAACTCGGAATCGCACGAAACTTCGCAGGCACTATTCTAATGTTAAAAGAAACTCGCTGACCATCTAACCCCACTTAAATATCTAATAAAACAATAATTATAAATAATATCAAAATAAATGGGTCAACGGGCCGGTAGTTGAGCCAACTTGACCCAGTAGGTTGCAGACCTTACACTTATGCACTCAATGTTGTGGCTACTTAGGACTGAGAAAGGGTTCCTAGTTGCAATCATACTAGGTTTAACATAAAGTCTACAATCAGTTATTTTATGTCCATATCTATTACAATTGAAACAGTAACCATAAAACTGAACTTTATTTGTTTCTTGAATGTTGGTTAGACTTTAACATGCATAGTCTCTTCTTAGGCTGGACTGGGCCTTCACAGCTTTAGAAGGTGTAGCTATTTGCTTCACAAACTGGGTGGTACTGTGTCTTTCAGGAGTGCAATCTTGGAGGATTCTCCAGTCTCATATCCTAGACCGAATTGATGTGGGGAGGCCTTTGAACTTTCAGCAGGTTGTTTTAGCTTCATTGTTCCATTGATCGGCTTGGAGCACTTTTGAGCTTTCGATTAAGTTTTAAATTTCAGCCCTTGCTCCAAGGATTCATTCTCAAATTTCACAACCTCCTCAGTTTTTAGCAACTGACTTGGTTTTCTAGAATTTCAATGGTTCTCTTAAAACTCTTCAACTTGAGTCTCTAAGGAAATTACAGAACTTTCAAGCATCATGGGGGAGTTTCAGATTTTTCTTTACTTTTCATCCAAGCTTAACTCCTTAAGTGCCGCAATCAGGTCTCCTTCGAGGTTAACCTCGGCCTCATCATCATCAGCCTCCAGCTCTTCCTCCTCTTCAACAGTGACCATTGAAGAGTGCTTCGTTCGAACTCAGCTGAGTCGTCATTGTCTGAACTTTCAGACTCTATCATTGGTGTAATGCTGATGAAGCTTTAGGTCTTTCCTGTTTTGCTGAACCTCTGCTTTCCTCTGACTCTTATCAGCATAAGAGTCTTCTCATCATTGTCCTTGAATGGACACTTCGCAGCAAAGTGGCAAACACCGCCACAATTGAAGCACTTGAAAGGTAACTTCCCTTGTAACTTCGTTGCTCGCCTTTCTTCAATCTTCTGACGAATTGAGCCTCAAGCTCATCATCAAAATCATCACCGAGATCACATCCTTTACTTTTTTCTGTACCTTGAAGGCGCCTTCTATCAGATAAGGATGTCTTGCCTATGCGTATCTCATAGGCAGTAAGTGATCCATGGCAGTTCTCCATGAATACACATTGAACCTTTTTTATGATGACCGGTTCTTTGATTTCCTCCCCCAGTCCACGGATGGCGTTGATGACTTCATTGACCCGCAGCATATAGGAGTCAACATTCTCGCTTTCATCCATGCGAAGAGACTCGAATTGTGAGCGATGAGTCTGCAACTTCGCCTCCTTGATTTTGTCATCACCTTCATGAATATTTTGCAACTTGTCCCACACTTCTTTTGCAGTCTTGCATGTCATGACTTTGACAAGCTCACTGTTGACAAGGCCGCTATAGAGAGCGTTCTGTGCCTTGAAGTCGTTGTCTGCTAGCTTATTTGTTGCAGCATCAGTGAGTGTGATAGAAGCGTTGTAGCCAACTTTTACAGCCTCCCAAATTCATAGCCAAGTGACTTAATGTAAGCCTGCATCCTTAGCTTACAGAAGGAGTAGTTAGTACCATCAAACAGTGGTGCTTTTGTGTTCCCATTATTGGACCCCATGTGATTCGTTTAGAGATCACCCTCAGCGTGTTAATGCTTGCTAAAGAAACCTCGCTCTGAAACCAATTGTTAGAATCACACGATCATTGAGAGGGGGGGGTGAATTAGTGACGTCTTAGTACTTTCACTTGAGTACTAATAAGTCCAAATAATCAAAGCAATAGTCAAGCAACCACAGGAACACAAGGTTTTAACGTGGTTCTCCCCAAAGGCTACGTCCACGGTGCAACGACTACCCAGACACCAATCCGAGGCTAGTCTTACTGATTATTTCTGAAGCTTCAACTTCAAGGAGCACCCACCCCTGATTCAGATAGCACCCACTATCTAGGAAGCAACAACTCCCTTTACAATTCGTCTGCACCAACAAACAGGATCACCAAACCCCAACACCAAGCACCCACTTGATGTTTTACAAAGATTAGAGAAGAACCCTTTATAGAAATTCCTTTCTACAATCTCTCACTCTCAATCCCATACAAATCAGATTTAATAAACATGAATTGAGAAGTACTTATCTAAAGAAACTACTGATGAATAACCATCTTCTTGATGCAGAGTTTCTTCTTTACTTGCTGTAAAGAATAACAACAGCGTCTCCTTGCAAGCTCACACACCCCCACAAATCTTCTCTCTGTTTCTGTGTGTCTCTCTGTTTTTTGTTCAACGATCCTTAGCATGCCTTTATATAGGATTTGCCAACCCTAATTCGTGATTGTAAAAAGGTTAGGAGAGGTTTTGGAAACTCCTGCAAGGATTAGAAAAGATCCCCTGCTTTTTCTCGCGCAACTTTCTCTTTTGTAAACTCCTTCAAGGATTGGAAGAGATCCCCTGTTTGTTCTCGCGCAACTTTCTGTTTTGAGCTCTGTGCTTGACCGACCTCAGTGCTTGAACGAGCTTTTGCGCTTTACCGAGCTGCTCAGTGCTTGACAGACTTTACCGAGCTTCTCAGTGCTTAACCACGCAATTCGCTTTACCAACCTTAATGCTTTGCCGAACTTACCGAGCTCAACACTTCGCCAGTGCTTGAACAATCTGTGCGCTTGACGCTTTGCCGAACTGAGCTGCCATGGTCGGGATCAGTGCTTTTACCGAACTCTGCTTTGATTCTTCTTGAGCTTTGCGCTTCGACGAACTGAGCTGTCATGTCCGAGCTCAATGCTTTTACCGAGGTCTGTGCTTTTACCGAGCTCTCTACTTTTACAGTGCTCTGTGCTTTTTCCAAGCTACGTTCTTTTACCGAGCTTTTTGCTTTTACCGATCTCCATTCTTTTACTGTGATTCTATCTTTTACCGGGCTCTTTGCTTTTACCGATCTCCTTGTTTTTACCGATCTCATGTCTTGTTACCGTAACTGCGCCAATGCATTCTGTGCCGAGCTGAGGCATCCTGTGCTGTGCCGAGCTGACACATTCTGTGCTGTGCCGAGCTGAGGCATTTTGTGCTGTGCCGAGCTGAGGCATTCTGTGCGATACTCGTGTGACAATGTGTTGACAATAATTCCAGCACACAATGCCGAGCTTCAAACATCAAACTCTCTTCAAAATCCAACAATTTCGAGATCCTTTTAGGTTTAAAACGGGTTTCGGGCCAATGTTGGGTCTGGAAAACACTTATGGGAGTTCTTTGTCCGAAACGGCTCTGGCCTGAACTTCGGGGGCGTCGTTCGGAACCTCTGCATGAAAGCGCAATTTATGTGGCTCTACGAAATTATTGACTCTGCACTGTGTTTCATACAACTATTGGCCAAAATGCTCCCTCTAGAAAAATCCGAGATTGAGTTTTTCTCGAACGGGGGTTTCGGGCGTCGTGCCCAAGTCATACACCTCGAAATTCATATGAAGGGATTCTGGGTTGAGATGCGCATTTTAGATTATTTCGAGATCCTTTTCGGTTGAAAACGGGTTTCGGGCGAATCTTGGGTCTGGAAAACACTTCTGGCAGTGCTGCGTCCGAAACGGCTTCGGTCTGAACTTCGGGCGTGTCGCACGGAACCTCTACACGAAAGCGCAATCTATGCAGCTCTAGAAAATAGTTGACTCTACACTGTGTTTCATCCGACTCTCGGCCCAAATGCTCCCTCTAGAAAAATCCGGGATCGCGTTTTTCTCGAACGGGGATTTCGGGCATCGTGTTCTAGTCTTATGCCTCGAAATCCATTTGAAGGGATTCTGGGTTGAGATGCGCATTTTAGGTTAGTTCGAGATCCTTTTTGGTTGAAAACGGGTTTCAGGCGAATCTTGGGTTTGGAAAACACTTCTGGGAGTTCTGCATCCGAAAAAGCTCCGGCCCGAACTTCGGGCGCGCCGTACGGAACCTCTGCACGAAAGCGCAATCTATGCAACTCTACGAAATTGTTGACTCAACACTGTGTTTCATGCGACTCTCGGCCCAAATGCTCACTCTAGAAAAATCCGAGGTCGCGTTTTTCTCGAACGGGGGTTTTGGGCGTCGTACTCCAATCTTACGCTTCGAAATCCACTTGAAGGGATTTTGGGTTAAGTTGCACATTTTAGGTTATTTCGAGATCCTTTCCGGTTGAAAACGGGTTTCGGGCGAATCTTGGGTCTAGAAAACACTTCTGGCAGTTCTGCGTCCAAAACGGCTTCGGTTCGAACTTCAGGCGCGTCGTACGGAACCTCTGCACGAAAGCGCAATCTATGTGGCTCTAAGAAATTGTTGACTCTATACTGTGTTTCATGCGACTCTCGGCCTAAATACTCACTCTAGAAAATCCGGGATCACGTTTTTCTCAAACAAGGGTTTCGAACGACATGCTATACGGTCTTACGCCACGAAGGCCATTTGAAGGGTTTTTGGGTTGAGAAGTGCTTTTTAGATTATTTCGAGAACCTTTTCGGTTGAAAATGGGTTTCGGGCGAATCTTGGGTCTGGAAAACACTTCTGGGAGTTCTGTGTCCGAAACGGCTCCGGCCCGAACTTCGGGCGCATCGTACGGAACCTCTGCACGAAAGCGTAATCTATGTGGCTCTACGAAATTGTTGACTATACACTGTGTTTCATGCGACTCTCGGCCCAAATACTCCCTCTAGAAAAAGTAGGGATCGCGTTTTTCTTGAACTGGGGATTCGGGCGTCGTGCTTCAGTCTTACGCCTCGAAATTCATTTGAAGGGATTCTAGGTTGATATGCGCATTTTAGGTTATTTTGAGATCCTTTTCGGTTGAACACGGTTTCGGGCAAATCTTGGCTCTGGAAAACACTTCTGTGAGTTCTGCGTCTGAAACAGCTCCGGCCCAATCTTCGGGCGGGTCGTACAGAACCTCTACACGAAAGCGCAGTCTATGCGGCTCTACGAAATGGTTGACTCTATACTGTGTTTTAATGCGACTCTTGGCCCAAATATTCCCTTTAGAAAAATTCGGGATCGCGATTCTCTCGAAGGGGGGTTTCGAGCATCGGGCTCCAGTCTTACGCCTCGAAATCCATTTGAAGGGATTATGGGTTGACATGCGCATTTTCGGTTAGTTCGAGATCCTTTTCCGTTCAAAACGGGTTTCGAGCGAATCTTGGGTCTAGAAAACACTTCCGGGAGTTCTGCATCCGAAACGTCTCCAGCCCGAACTTCGGGCATGTCGTACGGAACCTCTACACGAAAGAGCAATCTATGCGTCTCTACGAAATTGTTGACTCTCCACTGTGTTTAATGCTACTCTTGGCACAAAGACTCCCTCTTGAAAAAATTCAGGATCACGTTTTTCTCGAATGGGGGTTTCGGGCGTTGTGCTCCAGTCTTACGCCTCGAAATCCATTTTAAGAGATTCTGGGTTGTTGTGCGCATTTTAGATTATTTCGAGATTCTTTACGGTTGAAAACGGGTTTCGGGCCAATTTTGGGTCTGGAAAACACTTCTGGGAGTTCTACGTCCGAAACGGCTCCGGCCCGAACTTCGGGCGCGTCGTTCGGAACCTCTGTAGGAAAGCGTATTCTATGTGGCTCTACGAAATTATTGACACTACACTGTGTTTCATACGACTCTCGGCCAAAATGCTCCCTCCAGAAAATTCCGGGATTGCATTTTTCTCGAACGGGGGTTTCGGGCGTCGTGCCCCCAGTCTTACGCCTCGAAATTCATATGAAGGGATTCTGGGTTGAGATGCGTATTTTAGGTTATTTCGAGATCCTTTTCAGTTGAAAACGGGTTTCGGGCGAATCTTGTGTCTGGAAAACAATTTTGGGAGTTTTGCGTCCGAAACGGCTCCATCCCGAACTTCAGGTGCGTCGTACAGAACCTCTGTACAAAAGCGCAATCTATGCGGCTTTACGAAATTGTTGACTCTACACTGTGTTTCATGCGACTCTCGGCCCACTTACTCCCTCTAGAAAAATCGGGGATCGCGTTTTTCTCGAATGGGGGTTTTGGGCGCCGTGCTCCAGTCTTATGCCTCAAAATCCATTTGAAGGGATTCTGGGTTGAGATGCGCTTTTTATGTTTTTTCGAAATCCTTTTCGATTGAAAATGGGTTTCGGGCGAATCTTGAAAGTTTATGTAATATAGATCTGAAATCCCTTGAAAGGGACGTCCATGGCTGTTTTTAAATCAGCAAAACAGATTGCAGAAATCTGTTTTTGGGTAGCGCAAATCAGCCTTAATATTCGCATAATAACGCCATGAACTCATGATCAACAAGTGTATAATTAAAAGGAGATGAGAGAGGACTAATACCTTGATGATTTGAAGACTTCAAAATCTGAAACTAAAGATCCAAAAGACTGATTACAAGCCTGCAATCAGCAAGACAGGTTGCTGGAATTTTCTGCAGTAACATTCCCCTTGATCTTCTCCTCTATTCCACAACCCAATCAGATTGGCTATGATGGTGGGATCAAACTATGGAATCCTCAAGAGGTTTTTTTGAACTATAATTTGTGGAAAGAAAGACCTGATTTTCTCTCTTCAAAAGAAGGAAAGAAGAAGGCAAAGGGTGTCTTGCAAAAGTGTGGGTAGCCATGGGTTTTCTTCTCTCTTGTTGCACACCTAGGAATCCTCTCTCCCTCTTGATTTTTCCTCTCCCCTCTTGCATGCCCAAAAGGGGATAAATATGGATGGCTTATTGCTCTCTAAGTTCTCTCCAATTAGAAATAGGAAACTAAGAGGTCCATCCCACAAAAATAGCAACAAGCTACCTTAGGTGTGCAACACTTTCTAATTTTTAGTTTCTAAAACAATTAGGAAACTTTTACTATAGGAATCCTTACCCAATGAGGAGTCCAACCTTCCAAGTAAAGAAACTTACTAAAGATTGGAAACCTCATACAAGGGACCCCCTTTATGGCTGGCCCACAAGAAAGAAAAAACACACCATGGCCCACAAGTCAATAAATAAGCTAGAGTTAAATTCATGTATGCCATCAAAGGCCTATTTGAATTTATACTCAAAAATATTTTTCCACAAAAATAATTCAACCACATATCATCTAAACAAATAAGGAAACCATGCCAATATAGGAAAGTGGCTAGAGAAGGGACCAAAAGACATATTTGCCCTTGGCTCCCAAAATGACCAAAATGTCCATGCTAACCCCATAGCAACATTAAGATCATTTTAACCCTAACTCATTCCACTAAAGAGTTATGGTTGCACTCCAAGGACAAATATTAAATATGAATTAAGCTCATCAGGAAATGACATTCGTCTTCGACCTACTAAGCGAAATGACCGAAATGCCCCTCTATGTAACATCCATAATCAAGTCAGGTTATCCGATGTACTATCAACCTTCTTGATTATATCTCAACCTTAGAACTTCATATCCTTGAGTTCATCATCATCCGGATATCATTCTCTTAGTCCAGGGAGCGACCCACAAGTTCAATATCCATATGGAACATCCATATACTAAGATCTTAGATTTTGATGATTAATTGGATAATTCTAAGGGGACGATCACTCCATCACAAGATGGCATAGATTCTTTATTGCATCTGCACGTCCCAACTAATCAAGCCCGAGTACCCAAAACACAGAGCTGTCGACCCATGAACAGGATCTCACCCATAGTGAATTAAAGCACAAGAACTCGACTTCGTCAGTTCAGCCACATATGCTCAAGATTAAGAGCACTGGTCACTCAGTAGCATAAGGTGACTTGATCTCTCTCAGTGATAGTACTATTTTAAAGATCACACCGACAATGGTCCTGTTCAATGCATGACATATGCACTAATGAGATAAATCCGGAAAAGCCTCCCGTGACTAAGGTAAGTCACCCTGAATACAGGAGAGTATCTCACTATAACTTATACCAAGATGAAGTGCCCAACTGTGTTTCATGCGACTCTCGGCCCAAATGCTCCCTCTAGAAAAATCCGGGATCGCGTTTTTTCTCGAACGGGTATTTCGGGCGTCGTGTTCCAGTCTTGCGCCTCGAAATCCATTTGAAGGGATTCTGGGTTGAGATGCGCATTTTAGGTTAGTTCGAGATCCATTTCGGTTGAAAACGGGTTTCAGGCGAATCTTGGGTTTGGAAAACACTTCTGGGAGTTCTGCATCCGAAACAGCTCCGGCCCGAACTTCGGGCGCGTCGTACGGATCCTCTGCACGAAAGCGCAACCTATGCAGCTCTACGAAATTGTTGACTCTCCACTCTGTTTCATGCGACACTCGACCCAAATGCTCCCGATAGAAAAATCCGGGGTCGCATTTTTCTCGAACGGGGGTTTCGGACGTTGTACTACAGTCTTACGCTTCGAAATCCATTTGAAGGGATTCTGGGTTAAGATAAGCATTTTACGTTATTTCGAGATCCTTTTCGGTTGAAAACGGGTTTCGGGCGAATCTTGGGTCTGGAAAACACTTATGGCAGTTCTGTGTCCGAAACGGCTTCGGTCCGAACTTCTAGCGCATCGTACGGAACCTCTACACGAAAGCGCAATCTATGCAGCTCTACGAAATGGTTGACTCTACACTGTGTTTCATGCGACTCTCGGCCCAAATGTTCTCTCTAGAAAAATTCGGGATCGCGTTTTTCTCGAACGGGGAGTTCAGGCGTCGTGTTCCAGTCTTACGCCTTGAAATGCATTTGAAGGGATTCTGGGTTGAGAAGCGCATTTTAGGTTAGTTCGAGATCCTTTTCGGTTGAAAACGGGTTTCGGGCGAATCCTGGGATCGAAAAAGACTTCTAAGAGTTCTGCATCCCAAACAGCTCCGGCCTGAACTTCGGGTGCGTCGTACGGATCCTCTACACGAAAGTGCAACCTATGCAGCTCTACGAAATTGTTGACTCTACACTCTGTTTCATGCGACTCTCGGCCCAAATGCTCCCTCTAGAAAAATCCGGGGTCGCATTTTTCTCGAACGAGGGTTTCGGATGTCGTACTCCAGCCATACGCTCCGAAATCCATTTGAAGGTATTCCGGGTTAAGATAAGCATTTAAGGTTATTTCGAGATCCTTTTCGGTTGAAAACGGGTTTCGAGCAAATCTTGGGTCTGGAAAACACTTATGGCAGTTCTGTGTCCGAAACGGCTTCGGTTCGAACTTATGGTGCGTCGTACGGAACCTCTGCACGAAAGCGCAATCTATGACGCTCTACGAAATTGTTGACTCTACACTGTGTTTAATGCGACTCTTGGCCCACTTACTCCCTCTAGAAAAATCAGGGATCGCGTTTTTCTCGAAAGGGAATTTCGGACGCCGTGCTCCAGTCTTATGCCTCGAAATCCATTTGATGGGATTCTGGGTTGAGATGCGCTTTTTATGTTTTTTCGAAATCCGTTTCGATTGAAAATGGGTTTTGGGCGAATCTTGGGTCTGGAAAACTCTACTGGGAGTTCTTT
This sequence comes from Camphora micrantha, assembly GCA_003546025.1. Classification (NCBI taxonomy): domain Eukaryota; kingdom Viridiplantae; phylum Streptophyta; class Magnoliopsida; order Laurales; family Lauraceae; genus Camphora; species Camphora micrantha. The sequence goes on along the minus strand of QPKB01000028.1, from coordinate 139,016 downwards.
GTCCAAAACGGCTCCGGCCCTAACTTTGGGTGCATCGTACGGAACCTCTACATGAAAGCGCAATCTATGTGGCTCTACAAAATTATTGACTCTACACTGTGTTTCATATGACTCTCGGCCAAAATGCTCCCTCTAGAAGAATCCGGGGTCTTGTTTTTCTCAAACGGGGGTTTCGGGCGTCGTGCTCCATTCTTACGCCTCGAAATCCATTTGAAGGGATTCTGGGTTGAGATGCGCATTTTATATTATTTCGAGATCTTTTTCGGTTGAAAACGGGCTTCGGGCGAATATTTGGTCTAGAAAACGCTTCTGGCAGTTCTGCGTCCAAAACGGCTTCGGTACGAACTTCGGGCGCGTCGTACGGAACCTCTACATGAAAGCGCAATCTATGCAGCTCTACGAAATGGTTGACTCTACACAGTGTTTTAGGCGACTCTCGACCCAAATGCTCCCTTTAGAAAAATCCGGGATCGCGTTTTTCTCGAACGAGGATTTCGGGCGTCGTGTTCCAGCGTTATGCCTCGAAATCCATTTGAAGGGATTCTGGGTTGAGATGCGCATTTTAGGTTAGTTCGAGATCCTTTTCGGTTGACAACGGGTTTAGGGCGAATTCGGGTTTGGAAAACACTTCTGGGAGTTCTGCATCCGAAACAGCTCCGGCCCGAACTTCGGGCACGTCGTACGGATCCTCCGCACGAAAGCGCAACCTATGCCGCTCTACGAAATTGTTGACTCTCCACTCTATTTCATGCGACTCTCGGCCCAAACGCTCCCTCTAGGAAAATCCGGGGTCGCATTTTTCTCGAACGGGGGTTTCGGACGTCGTACTCCAGTCTTACGCTTCGAAATCCATTTGAAGGGATCCTAGGTTAAGTTAAGCATTTTAGGTTATTTCGAGATCCTTTTCAGTTGAAAACGGGTTTCGGGCGAATCTTGGGTCTGGAAAACACTTATGGCAGTTCTGTGTCCGAAACGGCTTCGGTCCGAACTTCTGGCGCGTCGTACGGAACCTCTACACGAAAGCGCAACCTACGCAGCTCTACGAAATGGTTGACTCTACACTGTGTTTCATGCGACTCTCGGCCCAAATGCTCCCTCTAGAAAAATCTGGGATCACGTTTTTCTCGAACGGGGATTTCGGGCGTCGTGTTCCAGCCTTACGCCTCGAAATCCATTTGAAGGAATTCTAGGTTGAGATGCGCATTTTAGGTTAGTTTGAGATCCTTTTCGGTTGAGAACGGGTTTCGGGCGAATCTTGGGTTTCGAAAACACTTCTGGGAGTTCTGCATCCGTAACAGCTCCGGCCCGAACTTCGGGCGCGGGCTACGGATCCTCTAAACGAAAGCGTAGCCTATGCAGCTCTACGAAATTGTTGACTCTCCACTCTCTTTCATGCGACTCTTGGCCCAAATGCTCCCTCTAGAAAAATCCGGGGTCGCATTTCTCTCGAACGGGTGTTTCGGACGTCGTACTCCAATCTTACGCTTCGAAATCCATTCGAAGGGATTCTGGGTTAAGATAAGCATTTTAGGTTATTTCGAGATCCTTTTCTGTTGAAAATGGCTTTCAGGCGAATCTTGGGTCTGGAAAACACTTCTGGCAGTTCTGCGTCCGAAACGACTTCGGTCCGAACTTCGGGCGCGTGGTTCGGATACTCTACATGAAAGCGCAACCTATGCAACTCTACGAAATTGTTGACTCCCCACTCTGTTTCATGCGACTCTCGGCCCAAATGCTCCCTCTAGAAAAATCTGGGGTAGCATTTTTCTCGAACGGGGTTTTCGGACGTCGTACTCCAGTCTTACGGTTCGAAATCCATTTGAAGGGATTCTGGGTTGAGATGCGCCTTTTATGTTTTTTCGAAATCCTTTTCAATTGAGAACATGTTTCGGGCGAATGTTGGGTCCGGAAAACACTACTGGGAGTTCTTTGTCCGAAACGGCTTCGGCCCGAACTTCGGGCGCATCATATGGAACCTCTGCATGAAAGCGCAATCTATGCAGCTCTACGACATGGTTGACTCAACACTGTGTTTTATGCGACTCTCTGCCAAATGCTCCCTCTAGAAAAATCCGGGATCGCGTTTTTTCTCGAACGGGTATTTCGGGCGTCGTGTTCCAGTCTTGCGCCTCGAAATCCATTTGAAGGGATTCTGGGTTGAGATGCGCATTTTAGGTTAGTTCGAGATCCATTTCGGTTGAAAACGGGTTTCAGGCGAATCTTGGGTTTGGAAAACACTTCTGGGAGTTCTGCATCAGAAACAGCTCCGGCCGAACTTCGGGCGCGTCATACGGATCCTCTACACGAAAGCGCAACCTATGCCGGTCTACGAAATTTTGACTCTACACTCTGTTTCATGCGACTCTCGGCCCAAATGCTCCCTCTAGAAGAATCCGGGTTCGCATTTTTCTCGAACGGGGGTTTCGGACGTCGTACTACAGTCTTACGCTTCAAAATCCATTTGAAGGGATTCTGGGTTAAGATAAGCATTTTAGGTTATTTCGAGATCCTTTTCTGTTGAAAACGGGTTTCGGGCGAATCTTGGGTCTTGAAAACACTTATGGGAGTTTTGCGTCCGAAACGGCTTCTATACGAACTTCTGGCGCGTCGTACGGAACCTCTGCACGAAAGCGCAATCTACGCAGCTCTACGAAATGGATGACTCTACACTGTGTTTCATGCGACTCTCGGCCCAAATGCTCCCTCTAGAAAAATCCAGGATCGCGTTTTTCTCGAACGGGGATTTCGGGCGTCGTGTTCCAGCTTTACGCCTCGAAATCCATTTGAAGTGATTCTGGGTTGAGATGCGCATTTTAGGTTAGTTTGAGATCCTTTTCCGTTGAAAACGGGTTTCGGGTGAATCTTGGGTTTTGAAAACACTTCTGAGAGTTCTGCATCCGAAACAGCTCCATTCCGAACTTCGAGCGCGTTGTACGGATCCTCTACACGAAAGCGCAACCTATGCAGCTCTACGAAATTGTTGACTCTACACTCTGTTTCATGCGACTCTCGGCCCAAATGCTCCCTCTAGAAAAATCCGGGGTCGCATTTTTCTCGAACGATGGTTTCGGACGTCGTACTCTAGTCTTACGCTCCGAAATCCATTTGAATGGATTCTGGGTTAAGATAAGCATTTTAGGTTATTTCGAAATCCTTTTCTGTTGAAAACGGGTTTCGGGCGAATCTTGGGCCTGGAAAACACTTCTGGCAGTTCTGCGTCCGAAACGGCTTCGGTCCGAACTTCGGGCATGTTGTACGGACCCTCTCCACGAAAGCGCAATCTATGCAGCTCTACGAAATGGTTGACTCTACACTGTGTTTCATGCGACTCTTGGCCCAAATGCTCCCTCTAGAAAAATTCGGGTTCGCTTTTTTCTCGAACGGGAATTTCGGCCGTCGTGTTCTAGTCTTGCGCCTCGAAATCCATTTGAAGGGATTCTGGGTTGTGATGCGCATTTTAGGTTAGTTCGAGATCATTTTCAGTTGAAAACGGGTTTCGGGCGAATCTTGGGTTTAGAAAACACATCAGTGAGTTCTGCATTCGAAACAGCTCCGGCCCGAACTTTGGGCGCGTCGTACGCATCCTCTGCACGAAAGCGCAACCTATGCAGCTCTACAAAATTGTTGACTCTCCACTCTCTTTCGTGCGACTCTCGGCCCAAATGCTCCCTCTAGAAAAATCCGAGGTCGCATTTTTCTCGAACGGGGGTTTCGGACGTCGTACTCCAGTCTTACGCTCCGAAATCCATTTGAAGGGATTTCACGTTAAGATAAGCATTTTAGGTTATTTCGAGACCCTTTTCGGTTGAAAACGGGTTTCGGGCGAATCTTGGGTCTGGAAAACACTTATGGGAGTTCTACGTCCGAAATGGCTTCGTTCCGAACTTCTGGCGCGTCGTACGGAACCTCTGCACGAAAGCGCAATCTATGCAGCTCTACGAAATTGTTGACTCTACACTGTGTTTCATGCGACTCTCGGCCCACTTACTCCCTCTAGAAAAATCAGGGATTGCGTTTTCCTCGAAGGGGGGTTCCGGGCGTCGTGCTCCAGTCTTACGCCTCGAAATCCATTTGAAGGGATTCTGGGTTGAGATGCGCATTTTATGTTATTTCGAGATCATTTTAGGTTTAAAACGGGTTTTGGGCCAATTTTGGGTCTAGAAACCACTTCTGGCAGTTCTTTGTCCGAAACGGCTCCGGCCCGAATTTCGGGCGCGTCGTTCGGAACCTCTGTAGGAAAGCGCAATCTATGTGGCTCTATGAAATTATTGACTCTACACTGTGTTTCATACGACTCTCGGCCAAAATGCTCCCTCTAGAAAAATCCGGGATTGCGTTTTTCTCGAGCTGGGGTTTCGGGCGTCGTGCCCCTATCTTACGCCTCAAAAATCATATGAAGGGATTCTTGGTTAAGATGCGTATTTTAGGTTATTTCGAGATCCTTTTCGGTTGAAAACGGGTTTCGGGCCAAATATTGTGTCTGGAAAACAATTTTGGGAGTTTTGCGTCCGAAACGGCTCCGTCCCGAACTTCGGGCGCGTCGTACGGAACCTCTGCACGAAAGAGCAATCTATGCGGCTTTACGAAATTGTTGACTCTACACTGTGTTTCATGCGACTCTCGGCCCACTAACTCCCTCTAGAAAAATCAGGGATCGCGTTTTTCTCGAATGGGGGTTTCGGGCGCCGTGCTCCAGTCTTATGCCTCGAAATCCATTTGAAGGGATTCTGGGTTGAGATGCGCCTTTTATGTTTTTTCGAAATCCTTTTCAATTGAGAACATGTTTCGGGCGAATGTTGGGTCCGGAAAACACTACTGGGAGTTCTTTGTCCGAAACGGCTTCGGCCCGAACTTCGGGCGCATCATATGGAACCTCTGCATGAAAGCGCAATCTATGCAGCTCTACGACATGGTTGACTCAACACTGTGTTTTATGCGACTCTCTGCCAAATGCTCCCTCTAGAAAAATACGGGATCGCGTTTTTCTCGAACGGGGATTTCGGGCGTCGTGTTCCAGTCTTGCGCCTTGAAATCCATTTGAAGGGATTCTGGGTTGAGATGCGCATTTTAGGTTAGTTCGAGATCCATTTCGGTTGAAAACGGGTTTCGGGCGAATCTTGGGTTTGGAAAACACTTTTAGGAGTTCTGCATCCGAAACAGCTCCGGCACAAACTTCGGGCCCGTGGTATGGATCCTCTGCACGAAAGCCCAACCTATGCAGCTCTACGAAATTGTTGACTCTCCACTCTGTTTCATGCGACTCTCGGTCCAAATGCTCCCTCTGGAAAAGTCCGGGGTCGCATTTTCTCGAACGGGGGTTTCGGACGTCGCACTCCAGTCTTACGCTTCGAAATCCATTTGATGGGATTCTGGGTTAAGATAAGCATTTTAGGTTATTTCGAGATCCTTTTCAGTTGAAAATGGGTTTCGGGCGAATCATGGGTCTGGAAAACACTTCTAACAGTTCTGCGTCCGAAACGACTTCGGTACGAACTTCTTGCGCGTCGTATGGAACCTCTGCACGAAAGCGCAATCTATGTGGCTCTACAAAATTGTTGACTCTACACTGTGTTTCATGCGACTCTCGGCCCAAATACTCCCTTTAGAAAAATTCGAGATCGCGTTTTTCTCGAATGGGGGTTTCGGGCGTCGTACTCCAGTCTTACGCCTCGAAATCCATTTGAAGGGTTTCTGGGTTGAGATGCGCATTTTAAGTTAGTTCGAGATCCTTTTCGGTTGAAAACGGGTTTTTGGCGAATCTTGGGTCTGGAAAACACTTCTGGGAGTTCTGCGTCCGAAACGGCTCCGGCCCGAAGTTCGGGCGCGTCATACGGAACCTCTGCAGGAAAGCGCAATTTATGTGGTTCTACGAAATTATTGACACTACACTGTGTTTCATACGACTCTCGGCCAAAATGCTCCCTCTAGAAAAATCCGGGAAGGCGTTTTTCTCGAACGGGGGTTTCGGGCGTCGTACCCCAGTCTTACGCCTCCAAAATCCATTAATCCATATGAAGGGATTCTGGGTTGAGATGCGCATTTGAGGTTATTTCGAGATCCTTTTCGGTTCAAAACGGGTTTCGGGCAAATCTTGGGTCTGGAAAACAATTTTGGGAGTTTTGAGTCCGAAACTGCTTCGTCCCGAACTTCAGGCGCGTCGTACAGAACCTCTGCACGAAAGCGCAATCTAGGCGGCTTTACGAAATTGTTGACTCTACACTGTGTTTCCTGCGAGTCTCGGCCCACTTACTCCCTCTAGAAAAATCAGGGATTGCGGTTTCCTCGAATGGGGGTTCCGGGCGTTGTGCTCTAGTCTTATGCCTCGAAATCCATTTAAAGGGATTGTGCATGGAGATGCGCATTTTATGTTATTTGGAGATCCTTTTAGTTCTAAAACGGGTTTCGGGCCAATTTTGGGTCTGGAAAACACTTCTGGGAGTTCTTTGTCCGAAACGGCTCCGGCCCAAACTTCGGGTGCGTCGTTCAGAACCTCTGTAGGAAAGCGCAATTTATGTGGCTCTACGAAATTATTGTCTCTACACTGTGTTTCATACGACTCTCGGCCAAAATGCTCCCTCTAAAAAAATCCGGGATTGCGTTTTTCTCGATCGGGGGTTCGGGCGTCGTGCCCCTGTCTTACGCCTCGAATTCATATGAAGGGATTCTTGGTTGAGATGCGTATTTTAGGTTATTTCGAGATCCATTTCGGTTGAAAACGGGTTTCGGGCGAATCTTGTGTCTGGAAAACCATTTTGGGAGTTTTGCATCCGAAACGGCTCCGTCCCGAACTTCGGGCGCGTTGTACGGAACCTCTTCACGAAAGCGCAATCTATGCGGCTTTACAAAATTGTTGACTCTACACTGTGTTTCATGCGACTCTCGGCCCACTTACTCCCTCTAGAAAAATCAGGGATCGCGTTTTTCTCGACTGAGGGTTTCGGGCGCCGTGCTCCAATCTTATGCCTTGAACTCCATTTGAAGGGATTATGGGTTGAGATGCGCTTTTTATGTTTTTCGAGATCCTTTTCGATTGATAACGGGTTTCGGGAGAATCTTGGGTCTGGAAAACACTACTAGGAGTTCTTTGTCCGAAACGGCTCCGGTCCGAACTTCGGGCGCGTTGTACGGAACCTTTGCATGAAAGCGCAATCTATGTGGCTCTACACTGTGTTTCATACGACTCTCGGTCAAAATGCTCCCTCTTGAAGAATCCGGGTTCTTGTTTTTCTCAAATGGGGGTTTCGGGAGTCGTGCTCCAGTCTTACGCCTCGAAATCCATTTGAAGGGATTCTGGGTTGAGATGCGCATTTTAGGTTATTTCGAGATCCTTTTCGGTTGAAAACGGGTTTCGGGCGAATCTTGGGTCTGGAAAGCACTTCTGGCAGTTCTGCGTCCGAATAGGCCTTGGTCCGAACTTCGTGCGCGTCGTACGGAAACTCTACACAAAAGCGCAATCTATGCAACTCTACGAAATGGTTGACTCTACATTGTGTATCATGCGACTCTCGACCCAAATGTTCCCTCTAGAAAAATCCGGGATCGCTTTTTTCTCGAACGGGAATTTCTGGTGTCGTGTTCCAGTCTTACGCCTCGAAGTCCATTTGAAGAGATTCTGGGTTGAGATGCGCATTTTAGGTTAGTTCGAGATCCTTTTTCAGTTCAAAACAGGTTTCGGGCGAATCTTGGGTTTGGAAAACACTTCTGCGAGTTCTGCATCCGAAACAGCTCCGGCCCGAACTTCGGGCGCATGGTACAGATCCTCTGCACTGAAGCGCAACCTACGCAGCTCTACGAAATTGTTGACTCTACACTCTGTTTCTTGCGAGGTCGCATTTTTCTCGAACGGGGGTTTCGGACGTCGTGCTCCAGTCTTATGCCTCGAAATCCATTTGAAGGGATTCTGGGTTGAGATGCGCATTTTATGTTATATCAAGATCCTTTTCGGTTTAAAACAGGTTTCGGGCCAATTTTGGGTCTGGAAAACACTTCTGGGAGTTCTTTGTCCTAAACGGCTCTGGCCCGAACTACGGGCTCGTCGTACGGAACCTCTACGGAATTGTTGACTCTACACTGTGTTTAATGCGACTCTCGGCCCAAATACTCCCTTTTGAAAAATTCGGGATCGCGTTTTTCTCGAACGGGGGTTTCGAGCATCATGCCCGAGTCTTACGCCTTGAAATTCATATGAAGGGATTCTGGGTTGAGATGCGCATTTTAGGTTATTTCGAGATCCTTTTCGGTTGATTGAAAACGGGTTTCCAGCGAATCTTGGGTCTGGAAAGCAATTTTGGGAGTTTTGCGTTCGAAACGGCTCCGTCCCGAACTTCGGGCGCGTCGCACGGAACCTCTGCACGAAAGCACAATCTATGCGGCTTTACGAAATTGTTGACTCTACACTGTGTTTCATGTCACTCTCGGCCCACTTACTCCCTATAGAAAAATCAGGGATTGCTTTTTCCTCGAATGGGGGTTCCGAGCGTCGTGCTCCAGTCTTACTCCTTGAAATCCATTTGAAGGGATTCTGAGTTGAGATGCGCATTTTATGTTATTTCGAGATCCTTTTAGGTTTAAAACGGGTTTCGGGCCAATTTTGGGTCTGGAAAACACTTCTGGGAGTTCTTTGTCCGAAACTGCTCCGGCCCGAACTTTGGGCGAGTCGTTCGGAACCTCTGAATGAAAGCGCATTCTATGTGGCTCTACGAAATTATTGACTCTACACTGTGTTTCATACGACTCTCGGACAAAATGGTCCCTCTCATGGTACAAAATATCGGCCGATACCGGTTCATATCGGCCGATATGAACCGGTATCTGCCCATACCGGTCCGATATTTTGGTGAGATATCGGTCTCGATACTGCAGACTAAAATATAGCCAAAATATCGGTCCATCTCGGCCGATATTTTGAAAATATCGGTTTAACCGATATATCGGTCATCTCGGTCAAAATATCGGCCAATATAAAATAATGGTAAAAAGACCCCTAAAATTTTCATTTTTTCTCTCATTCTTCCCCCACTTTCTTCCTTTCCACTCATTTCCTTAGAGCAACCCCTCCTCCTTAGTTCATTCTCTTGCACATTTCCAACACTATTTCTTGAAGAAATCATTTTATATTGGTAAGAAAATCAACACACTCCCTTATTTTAACTATTATTTATTCTTTAACAATCCATACCGAATAAATGATGATGATGATGTTATCTAGCCTGGGCGACATTCCACTTAGAATTAGGCTGTCATGCTCATCAATTTCTCTCTCTAGTCTCCCCTAATTTCATGTAAACCATAAACTTTTTGATGTCTAAGTGCTTTTTAATTTATTTATCTCACTATCATGTTTCAGATTTTAATAATTTTTTTTTTTTTGAAGAGTGAGTTAGGTCTTCATTTCTTCAAAAGCAATAATTTACAGAGGCGGATTTCTAAAGCCAACAATAGCCTTAGAGAATCCAAAGGGGCATACCCCAATATACAAGTGAAATGCAATGAAAGTTGCTAAAGAAATTAAAAAACAGAACCCACAACCCGGGTCTCAAGCAAAATTTTGACGCATGATCATTTCTATTTCAACGTTTGAGATGTGAGAAGGCACCATTCTGTTCTTTTGCAATTTTTTGCTTAACCGAGCCGTTGTAGGCTGAAGGTCGACAAAGGTGACCTGATACTTCTGAAGAGCTGCTACTATAGTTCTGATTTGAAATCTCACAACCCATGGAGAAGTATGTGGGAATCGTAATATTTGAGTTAAAGAAGGATCTGCTTCAATTATAATTGAAGATAAGTGGGCTGGAACAAGTGCCACCAATTGAAGAATCCCTTGATAATAATCCATAGGTGAATGTAACTTCCCTTCAATGGGCTGGTCATTATCCGCCCACATGATTCCAATACTCACTTGATTAGATGTAGAAATCGAAAGTCGCCAACCATGGTAAATAATAGGGAGAACACGAGTATGTATGTGCAAGGCAGGAGGGATGTTCCAGTGACAAGAAACACTTGCTGGGAGAGGCAAAAAATAATCTAAACAATTATAGTCATAAAAAAAAAATTATAGTCATAAAAAAAAAATTTATAGTCATAAAAATTAATATTTTATCTTCATGGTCTTGGATTTCACAATTTATTTTATGATTGAGTTAGTATTAAATGATACTTAGATATCTTATCTTTATTTTCTTATTTTTTACACTAATAAATTGATCATAAGCATCAATAATGGTTTGCATTATATGAAATACTAGAGAAGACAGCGAACCGCGACACAAACAGGACTCATAACTTAAGGTGACCGAGATTTTGATTTATTGTTGCTACTAATGGAAAAAAAATATTGTTTTCCAGCATTTTCTAATATTCTGGATTTTTTGGATATTTTTGCGAATTTTTTTGGATTAAAAAAAAATCAACACCGCGACGACCGCGACGGACCGATATCCGCGACCGATACCGATATCATATCGGTTTTTCGGCCCGACTGATACCGCGACCGAGACCGAGATTTTAAACCATGGTCCCTCTAGAAAAATCCGTGATTGCGTTTTTCTCGAACAGGGGTTTTGGGCGTCGTGCCCCGGTCTTACGCCTCGAAATTCATATGAAGGGATTCTGGGTTGAGATGCGCAGTTTAGGTTATTTCGAGATCTTTTTCGGTTGAAAACGGGTTTCGGGGTGAATCTTGGGTCTAGAAAACACTTCTGGCAGTTCTGCGTCCAAAACGGCTTCGGTCTGAACTTCGGGCGCGTCATACGAAACCTCTACACGAAAGCGTAATTTATGCAGCTCTACGAAATGGTTGACTCTACACTGTGTTTCATGTGACTCTCGGCCCAAATGCTCCCTCTAGAGAATTCCGGGATCGCGTTTTTCTCGAACGGGGATTTCGGGCGTGGTGTTCTAGTCTTACGCCTCGAAATCCATTTGAAGGGATTCTGGGTTGAGATGCGCATTTTAGGTTAGTTCGAGATCCTTTTCGGTTGAAAACGGGTTACGGGCGAATCTTGGGTTTGGAAAATACTTCTGGGAGTTCTGTATCCAAAACAGCTCCGGCCCGAACTTCGGGCGCGCCGTACGGAACCTTTGCACAAAAGCGCAATCTATGCAACTCTACGAAATTGTTGACTCTACACTGTGTTTCATGCGACTCTCGGCCCAAGTGCTCACTCTAGAAAAATCTGGGGTCGCGTTTTTCTCGAACGGGGGTTTCGAGCGTCGTACTCCAGTCTTACGCTTCGAAATCCATTTGAAGGGATTCTAGGTTAAGTTGTGCATTTTAGGTTATTTCTAGATCCTTTCCTGTTGAAAACGGGTTTCGTGTGAAACCTCTGCACGAAAGCGCAATCTATGTGGCTCTACGAAATTGTTGACTCTACACTGTGTTTCATGCGACTCTCGGCCCAAATACTCCCTCTAGAAAAATTAGGGATCGCGTTTTTCTTGAACGGGGGATTCGGGCGTCGTGCTCCAGTCTTACGCCTCGAAATCCATTTGAAGGGATTCTGGGTTGATATGCGCATTTTAGGTTATTTTGAGATCCTTTTCGATTGAACACGGTTTTGGGCAAATCTTGGGTCTGGAAAACACTTCTGTGAGTTCTGCGTCCGAAACGGCTTCGGCTCGAACTTCGGGCGGGTCGTACAGAACCTCTACAGTAAGCACAGTCTATGCGGCTCTACGAAATGGTTGACTCTATACTGTGTTTAATGTGACTCTCGGCCCGAATATTCCCTCTAGAAAAATTCGGGATCGCAATTCTCTCAAAGGGGGGTTTCGAGCATCGGGCTCCAGTCTTACGCCTCGAAATCCATTTGAAGGGATTATGGGTCGATATGCGCATTTTAGTTTAGTTTGAGATCCTTTTCGGTTCAAAACGGGTTTCGGGCGAATCTTGGGTCTGGAAAATACTTCCAGGAGTTCTGCGCCCGAAACGTCTCCGGCCCGAACTTCGGGCGTGTCGTACAGAACGTCTGCACGAAAGAGCAATCTATGCGTCTCTACGAAATTGTTGACTCTCTACTGTGTTTAATGCGACTCTCGGCACAAAAACTCCCTCTAGAAAAATTTGGGATCGCGTTTTTCTCGAATGGGGGTTTCGTGCGTCGTGCTCCAGTCTTACGCCTCGAAATCCATTTTAAGGGATTCTTGGTTGTTATGCGTATTTTAGATTATTTCGAGATTCTTTGCTGTTGAAAACGGGTTTCGGGCGAATCTTTGGTCTGGAAAACACTTCCGGGAGTTCTGCGTCCGAAACGGCTCCATCACGAACTTCGTGCGCGTCGTACAGAACCTCTGCACGAAAGAGCAATCTATGCGTCTCTGTGAAATTGTTGACTCTACACAGTGTTTAATATGACTCTCGGCACAATAAGTCCCTCTAGAAAAATTCGGGATCGCATTTTTCTCGAATGGGGGTTTCGGGCGTCGTGCTCCAGTCTTACACCTTGAAATCCATTTGAAGGGATTCAGGGTTGAGATGCGCATTTTCGGTTAGTTCGAGATCCTTTTCAGCTGAAAACAGGTTTCAGGGGAATCTTGGGTTTGGGAAACACTTCTGGGAGTTCTGCGTCTGAAACGGCTCCGGCCCGAACTTCAGGCGCGTCGTACGAAACCGTTGCACGAAAGTGTAATCTATGTGGCTTTACGAAATTGTTGACTCTAAACTGTGTTTCATGCAACTCTCGGCCCACTTACTCCATCTCAAAAAATCAGGGCTCGCGTTTTTCTCGGAAGGGGGCATCGGGCGTCCTGCTCCTGTCTTACTCCTCGAAATCCATCTGAAGGGATTCTGGGTTGAGATGCGCATTTTAGGTTATTTCGAGATCCTTTCCGGTTGAAAACGGATTTCGGGCGAATCTTGGGTCTAGAAAACAATTTTGGAGTTTTGAGTCCGAAACGGCTCCGTCCCGAACTTCGGGAGCGTCGTATGGAACCTCTGCACGAAAGCGCAATGTATCTAGCTCTACAAAATTATTGACTCTACACTATGTTTCATACGACTCTCGGCCCACTTACTCTTTCTAGAAAAATCAGGGATTGCATTTTCCTCGAATGGGGGTTCCGGGCGTCGTGCTCCAGTCTTACGCCTCGAAATCCATGTGAAGGGATTCTGGATTGAGATGCGCATTTTATGTTATTTCGAGATCCTTTTAGGTTGAAAACGGGTTTCGGGCCAATTTTTGGTCTGGAAAACACTTCTAAGAGTTCTTTGTCCGAAACGGCTCCGGCCCGAACTTCGGGCGCGTCGTTCGGAACCTCTGCATGAAAGCGCAATCTATGTGGCTCTACAAAATTATTGACTCTACATTGTGTTTCATACAACTCTCGGCCAAAACGCTCCCTCTAGAAAAATCCAGGATTACGTTTTTCTCGAACGGGGGTTTCGGGCGTTGTGCCCCAGTATTACGCCTCGAAATTCATATGAAGGGATTCTAGGTTGAGATGCGCATTTTAGGTTATTTCGAGATCCTTTTCGGTTGAAAACGGGTTTCGGGGCGAATCTTGGGTCTGGAAATCACTTCTGGCAGTTCTGCGTCCGAAACGGCTTCGATCTAAACTTCGGATGCGTCGTACGTAACCTCTACACGAAAGCGCAATCTATGCAGCTCTATGAAATGGTTGACTCTACACTCTGTTTCATGCGACTCTTGGCCCAAATGCTCCCTCTAGAAAAATCCGGGATCGCGTTTTTCTCGAACGGGGATTTCGGGCGTCGTGTTCTAGTCTTACGCCTCGAAATCCATTTGAAGGGATTATGGGTTGAGATGGGCATTTTAGGTTAGTTCGAGATCTTTTTCGGCTGAAAACGGGTTTCGGGCAAATCTTGGGTTTGGAAAACACAACTAGGTATTCTGCATCCGAAACAACTCTGGCCCGATCTTCGGGCGCACCGTACGGAACCTCTGCACGAAAGTGCAGTCTATGTAACTCTACTAAATTGTTGACTCTACACTGTGTTTCATGCGACTCTCGACCCAAATGCTCACTCTAGAAAAATCCGGGGTCGCGTTTTTCTAGAACGGGGGTTTCGGGCGTTGTACTCCAGTCTCACGTTTCGAAATCCATTTGAAGGGATTCTGGGTTAAGTTGCGCATTTTAGGTTATTTCGAGATCCTTTCCGGTTGAAAACGGGTTTCAGGCGAATCTTTGGTCTGGAAAACACTTCTGGCAGTTCTGCGTCCGAAACGGCTTCGGTCCGAACTTCGTGCCCGTCGTACGAAACCTCTGCACGAAAGTGCAATCTATGTGGCTCTACGAAATTGTTGACTCTACACTGTGTTCCATGCGACTCTCGGCCTAAATACTCTCTCTAGAAAATCTGGGATCACGTTTTTCTCAAACAAGGCTTTCGGACGACGTGCTACAGTCTTACGCCACGAAAGCCATTTGAAGGGTTTCTGGGTTGAGATGTGCTTTTTAGGTTATTTCGAGAACCTTTTCGGTTGAAAACGGGTTTCGGGCAAATCTTGGGTCTGGAAAACACTTCTAGGAGTTCTACGTCCGAAACGGCTCCGGCCCGAACTTCGGGCGCGTCATACGGAACCTCTGCACGAAAGCGCAATCTGTGTGGCTCTACGAAATTGTTGACTCTACACTGTGTTTCATGCGACTCTCGGCCCAATTACTCCCTCTAGAAAAATTCGGGATCGCATTTTTCTCGAACGGGGTTTTCGCGTTTTTAACAACCACGGATTGGTGACGGATTCCAAATCCATCAATCCGTAGGTAACGGACTAGTGGCAGATTTGGCCAAATCCGCACCAATCCGATCCATGTACACCCCTATTACTCAGTAAAAATTTCCTTTTTTATATGCCCCCACAGATTTATTCTTATCTGGAGCCCACCTATATTCATTCTTATAAGGTTCTTAGGGAGATGGATAAATTTGGACTGAGATAAATGAGTGCAAAGAATCGACCCTTCAAGATTACAATTGTGACCACCTTCTTCAAGTGCAGCCATTGGGGTTATTTTGTGACCTGTTTAAGAGAGCATATCAATCAAATGCACTTTTACCATAGATATGGGTCGAAGTTTGGTTTGGCAGTGGTTAATTCTTTAATTAAAAAAAGTAATATGGAATATTAAAAAGAATAACTTTTATATATAATATTGAGTATTTTATCAAAGAAATCACCTTAGATGTTAATCACACAAAAAAAAAGCCCTTTTTGTTTCCCTTGTAAAGGAGTGGTCTTCGGGGGCCACTTCGGTGTTTTTTTTTTTTTTTTTTACATCACACATTGCTTCCTTTATTTTTTTTGCACTTGACATGGGGAGGGTCAATATCAACGCTTCCTTGTATTTATAGGAGAATATCAAAACATAATAAATATTAATCCATAACCATTCAAATTGACATTTGGAAATTTGTACATGAGGACTTTGATTGATCGAATTTCTTAGAAAAAAGTTATTTTGAAATTCTCCTAACAATTCCTCTATATAAACTAACTCTAACAACACTCACAGATTTTTTTAAAGGAAATTTCTTTTTGCAAGGTTTACCTTTAAAAAATAAAATAAATAATAATAACACTCGTAGATTTAAAGCTAATTGATATTATCTGAAATGTGGATCAAAGATGAACGAGCTTAAGCAACTCTCTCTTACCATCCGAGTCCCACGTATCACTGCATGCCATGTCATCTCCTTAATGCTAGAATTCATAACAATTTGTATTAGTCTTTTATGGCTTCTTTTAGAAATTATATTTTCCAAAACTACCCTTTATATTTCTATTACTGCCTAAAGGAGAGACCATATTGATTTTAACACAAAAAAGATGCATGCTCTTATGAGTTCCACCATCATATTTCTAGTGGTCCTAAAAGGCATCTATATCAAATCTCAACCACTCATTTACTTGCCTCACACTCTTTCTTTATTTTTTGGGGCGCTTGGTCGGAGGTCCCTCAATGCATGACTTTATGGCAAACAGTCCACAAGCTAAACTCATGCAGCCAAAGGTCCACTCACACATTCTCATACCCGATATGTCTAATTTACCCTTTCTTTAAATCATATCCCATGATTGATGGGATATCCCATTAATAATGGGCAACTACCATTTAATTAGACACAATCAATGGAATCTCATTAATGAGATTTTCAAAAAGAAATTCTAAAAACACAAATGAATTTCAAAAAATGCAATAATTTCAAAAAATGCAATAAATTTCAAAAGAACAGATAAATTTAAAAAGACGCAAATAAATTTCAAAATATCCAAATAAATTTCAAAAAATATAAATAAATTTCAAAAGATAAAAAATCAATTTCAAAAGATCCAAATCAATTTCAAAAGATCCAAATAAATTTTAAAAAATGTAAATAAATTTTAAAAGACGCAAATAAATTTCAAAAGACGTAAATAAAATTAAAAGACGTAAAAAAATGGAGATAAATTTGTCAGAAACTTTGCTATATTTTTCAAAAACTCAAATAGATTATCTCAAAACTCAGATATATTTGTTTAGAACTCAGATAAATTTATTTCAGAACTCAGATAAATAGCCAAAAACTCAAATAGATTTGTCCTTAACTCAGATAAATTTGTTTCAGAACCTAGATAAATTTGTGCAAAACTCAAATAAACTTGACAAAAAAATAAAAAAAAAACTTAGATAAATTTGATAGAGCCAGCAAACCGCGCAAGTCCAGAACACCACTCTCCCTAAAAGTGGAAACCAAGAAATCAAAACCAATGCAACCAAAGGCGCACCAATTAAGAAGAGACGCCAATTTAGCCCAAAAGAAGAGGATCACAACGAGCAGAAGAAGCACATTTGCAACAAGCGTGATCAAACTATATCCAGCCCGTTCAAAGAGGGACCACAGGGTGCTTGAAACCATGAAAAGATAAATCCTGACATCTCGACGCTTCCATAGAAGAACATCGGCAACTGCTACAATAGAGATTTGAAAGAATTAGTCGAGGCGAGTATCGGATCCGGATCGAAGAAGTATAAAATCATCTATTTGATTGTTAGAGCCTTTCGACTCAATTGAAGTTGGTTAGGAAACAAAATCTTCTTTGGCAACAATGAGTCAGCGGCGGCGGCGCAGTCAAATCGGTTGTCGCAAACAGACGAATAAAATGTTCTATTACAGAACCTGTAACTTGAAGAAGAAGAAGAGGGCTCTGGCCAGGTTTTGTCCATGTCCGGATTGAAGAAGAAGAAGAGGGAGAATGGAAGATTTAAAATGTTATGCCTAATTGGTTAAAAGGGCAAATCGGTCATGAAAATGTCTGAGGTGGCGTATCTAGGGACCTCTCGCCATGAGGTGGTGTATCTAGAGACCTCTCGCTGAAATATGTCCAGCTGCATGGACTACAGGCCTTAGAGGAAAAGTTGATGGACTGGAAGCCTTACGAGACCTCTATGTGGGACCTTTCGCTAATTTACTTTTATTTTTTATGCTATGAAAAGTTCTCAAAAGCTCCCCATCTGAAAAAGGGTGTTTTCTCCCCTTTAGACTTGTCCAATTAAATGATGCCACCTCAGTTTAGTTATGGAAAATAAATTCAACTTATTTTGAATACACATTTTTAGGAGATCTTATCAAACCCCTAATTTTGTCTCCTCTCTTCCTAGGTCCAATCCCTATTTTCTCTCCATATTTTACTCCCTTATATTTTATCATGTATCATGCGATGCCCCATCAAGATTATACTCAAAATCATACCATCATGTAATCATTCTTAAAAAAATAAATAAACAAAAGGCCGAATTTAAAGATCTCCAAATCTTGTCTTTAAAAAAAAAATGATGATAATGAGATTAATGGGCAACTATAGAGAAAACCGTATTGTTTTATTATACTTTGATTATAATATCATGTAATGTGCATAATAAAGGAAAGAAGAAAAAGAGAGATGAGAGAATGTAGGGATGAGAGAAATAAGAGGCAAGAAAGTAGTAGTGTAAATGTTGAAATAGAGAAAAATCTAAAGGAGATTTTTGAAACTTTAAATTCCTTATTTGCATTTAACTTGATGACGACATGTGTTATACTTTTATAGGGCTAGATGTTACACCCCGACCCAATTTAACCCTGATTAGTATTAATTAAGTGTGTTTTAGCTAAATTAATTATGTTTAATAGCTAACTATGGTAATTAGTGTTTATTAGTCTTTATAGACTGAGTTAGTTGAGTGTTGGACCTTGAATAGGTGAGTTGGAATAGAGTTGACTTGGTTGGGTAGAGTCAAAGGCTTTTTCGTAATTATCAATTTTCGCATTTTGCATAATTTTCACGTCATATTGGCATCATCGCGTGTGTTTCGACGAATACGTCAATTTTCGTATTAGATTTTATCTCATTCGAGCTACCGTTGAGTATTTAAACCCCCATTTGACTCAAAATGAGAATATGTTATTTCAGTGGACTTCTTTGCAAAATGGGCAACTTCACCCCTTTGTATATCTAACTCTCCCTTTCTTTTCCTTTCCTTTCATTCCTTTTCATTTCTCTTCCCTACTATTCTTCTCTGTTTCTCCTTCATTCTCTTCCTCTCTTCCTCATCCATCAAGAGGTGTTGTGTATACAACTTAGGAGCTAGGAGTGGATTCTCTTCATCTCCTTCATCCTCTTTTACTTCATTGTTGGCAAGAAACCTTCCACTCTCCTATACTTCTTCCAAAATTCAAAATCCTCGCTAGAGGGTTTGGATTATTTGGGGGTTTTAAGTTCTTTTGAGCCAAGAGTGTTTAAAGAAAGTTTGAAAGCTCATTAGAGGCAAGTATTAGCTTTAATTTGGACTCATGTAATGATTCATTTCTATTGATTCCAATGTTATTCTTTCTCAAAATTTCTATCTCATAAAATATGAATGGATTTGATTATTTATATAGTTGTGATTGATGAAATGAATGGCAAGAGATTAATTATATATATTGTAAATGGGAGCATGAAGGCTCTATTATGCAGGTATTGTAGTGGGAGGGAGATGGGATTGGATGGGAGAAGAAATGGATGAAAATCCTGCATTCAGGAATTCTAGATAGTTCGCTCGAGCGAACTGGAGCAATCGCTCGAGCGAACCTTCCTCTAAAGCTTTGGGTCGAGCGATCAATATGGACTGCTCGAATGTCTACCTCTCTAGATGGGTCCGCACGAGCGAACATGGGTTTGCTCAAGCGACCACACTCTCTGAAGACCTCGCTCAAACGAACAAAATGATGTGCACAAGCGACCAACCTTCTGGATGGATCCGCTCGAGCGAACCTGAAGCTGATAGCTAAGCTTTTTCTAACCCAATTTCAGGATGAATTATCATCCTTAATCCATCATGACCCACCCTAATCACCTTTAATAGGTAATTAAGATGTTTACCCGTGTTCCCATAGGATTTAGGATCCTTTAGACCCGTATGACTTAAAATTGAACCTTTAACCTTATTCATTAGTCCAAGGGATATTTATTAGTCTAATGCTACGCCATGAAGGTTAGTTTGGCAATTCAACATACTTCTCATAAATAGTGACACCTCACAAGGTAGTAATACGCTGATCTTCCCAACCTACCTTGTATTGGACAGTGAAAGACTAAATTTAATAGTTTAGTATTGGTTAGTAAAAAAAAAATATATCTTGATTCCCTCCAATTATTGCATTTCATATTGGAGTACAATTTCATTATTGATATCAAATCCTATTTATTAAAATTATTGCATTATAAATACTCCTTGAGGTCCAATTGTTTATATTCAATTCGTAACTTCAGTATGTTACCAATTCAGTATTCGTTGAAAATACAAATTGAGTGAGTAATATGATATGTGAATATGATTCGATTTGATTATGGATAAGAGAAATAGAAACTCACTCAATCCCGATTATAATTTGAATTGTATTTGATTCGATCGAGTCGGCACTACTTAGCTTCGGCCTTATGATACCCGACGGGGTTAAACTCGTTTAGTTATTCGAGAGTACTGCAGTAAGTCATCTAGAGCACCGGAACTCCAGAACCCGGGTAGCCAGCTAGTCTTTGGCCGGGCCGCTGGTGACATCCCAACCAGATTTGCTCTCTATTAAAAGGATGAGCTTAAGGTAGTAGCCAAATTGTATGTTTTCATTTCACTTGATTCACAAGCATAAATTATTCAAACTGCACATAATTTGCCTAGTTGATACTTATCATTGGCATCTATAAAATTTATCCGTCTTAAATTTAATTTGATACATTATGTATTTCCTTATTATTGTCTATACTTGCTTAATCGTCGTATTAATGATACTACTTCCGGTGTCACAGTCACAGGTATAGCCTCCGGTCCTAAGGAGGCCAAAGAGGGAGAGAAGTCTACCCAAGAGGTACCTTCAGGGCTAGAAAAGTGGCCAAAGCTAGAGCCAACTTAAATATCTTCCCTCGGAGAGCACGCATGTCCCTTTTGTGACCTTCTATAGTGTGTGGCCAGCCCCTTTTTGTGTGGGCTACACTTAGGTTTAGTTATTCTTTTGTTATACTTTTGGTATTGTTTGTATAGGGTTCTTTTATACAGCCTCTTTTGTAAAACAATGTATATATATCTGTATAATTCTTTTGTATTGAAACTTGAAAATACTAAATGGCTCAATGAGAATTGATACCCTAACATGAATGAAATACAGCTTCCGCTATGATTAATTGTTGTCGATGTGTTTTAGTGAGTTCTCACTCACATGTATAGAAAGTTGTTTTCTCTCCTTCGTGTGTTGTATTTGGCTCGAGACAGGTACAACTAGGCCTATCAATGGGCCGGGCCGAGCCGGGCCTGGGCTTCGGTTGTCCAATCCCGTCCCGAAAATAGGACAGGCCTGCCAGGTGTTGTCCAATCCCGGCCCTAAATTGAACGGGCCTACATCAAATCCTGTCCCGTACGGGCCTGGGCTGGGACAGCGCGGGGCCTGGGCTTACTTGATCCTGGAAATAAGCAAAACATTCTCTAATTATTCTTCCTGTCACCAGACACCCGGTGTGAACTGAATTTTAAACCCTCCTCCTTTTTTTCGGGTTCGGGGCCGGCAATGCAGTGCAACAAGCGACATGGCGGAGTTAAAAACTTTTTTTTGTTTTTGCCGGCGACAGTAGAAAATCAGAAAATCAATAGAAATGAATGAATATCCTATAGGCTATATGGGTCAAGTAATGTAGGAACGGTTAAAACCTTTCGGTATTTTTTTTTTTTTTTTTTTTTTTTTTGCCGGTGAAAGTAGAAAATCTGAAAATCAATAGAAATGAATGAGAATGAGTATCCTATATAAGTCAAGTTAAAGTAATGTAGGATCAGTTAAAAACTTTTTTTTTTTTTTTTTTTTTTGTTGCTGGTGAAAGTAGAAAATCAGAAAAGCAATAAAATGAATGAGAATGAATATCCTATATAGGTCAAGTAATGTAAAAAAGAAATCAACATAAATTATTTTTCTTTTAATATGTCTAAAATATCAGTTAGTGCATTCCCATCATTGTCTAAATCACCATCACTAGTTGGGTCATGACTAAACCAATCTTAGGCACAAACTAATGCTTCTACCGTATTTGGTTAAGAAGTCCTATGTGGGTCAAGTACCCCTCCGGTGCTAAATACTGACTCTAAAAGAACAGTAGAAACTGGAATAGCTAAAATATCATAAGCCATTCGAGATAAAATATGATACTTAGTTGAATTTAATTTCCACCATTGTAATATATAATTAATTGTTTTTGAATGACTTTGCAGCGGGCCAGGCCTGAACAGGCTGGGTTGTTTCTACCCAGTCCCAGTCCTATTTTGGCCGGGCTTTAAAATGTATTGTCCAAGCCCAGCCCACTGGGCTCAAAAAAATTTAAAAGCCCTGTATTTTCGGGCTTGGGACGAGCCAGGCCGGGCTTTTTACCCATTTCAATGTGTCCCATTGACAGGCCTAGGTACAGCACACGGGAGTACGTGTGTTACTTCTCGGAGATTACTCTAGGCCAGGGTAATTCGGGACCGAGATGTGACACTTGAAAAGGGGCATTTCGGGAGTTTTGTAGCCCTCCTCTATCTCTCTCTATATAGGTTGTCTTATTTTAATCAGGCCCACTGAGTTAGATAAAGATGTAGTTGCAATAGATGTATAATTTGGGATATCAGGCTCTGATAATAGTTGGGCCCCACTTATGATCTAGCAAAGGTCCAAAACTCATTCAATTGTTACTTACCTTTGAATTGGGAATTTAAAAAAATATTTTTTCCAATGTCATTAAATTTGAGAGTCGTGGATCAAGGTGCTAAGATGATGAGTTTGTACTTATAGATCTCTCTGAGACCTTTCCATCCTCCACTTTTACTATGATTGTCATGGGCCTATGTAGGCCTTGGGGAGTTCATTGCAACAAATTAACTCCCCATGTATTATCCTATTTCAATTGTGACAAACTGAGTTGGATCTATTATGTATTTGCAGGGCTGCATAGCTTGGGATATTAGTTATAATAATTATTGAAGAAGCCACTAGTTCATTTTATAAATGGTCTGTATAGTAGTGGGCCCATTTGTTGGGTTCATTTGATGGCTATTCTTTGTTGTTGACTTGTATGTGATGGTATATGGATCTATTGTGACCATAACATAAATCCAATCCAATCACTTGTGGGTCCCATTTGAGGGTACATCCATCCATTGCCCATATAATCCAATGCAATGACATTGCACTGACGCCCAAGGGCTTACTCACGTAAAAAGCTATAGGGCAGTCTCCCTAGACTTGGGTCTACCTTTAATACATGCATGAAAATCTTAGACCCACCTCCAAAACCCGCATGAAAGTTCTACACCTACCATCAAAATTCACATGAAAAATCTTGGTCTTGCCCACAAAATTTAACTACTTAGGTATGCCATTGGTAGGGCCCAAAGCTTTTTCACCTACACATACATTATATACCATAAGTCAAGACCATCCAAGACGAAACTTCAAAGGTCAACCCCACATCTTGATTGTTCTTGATGCATGTTGCTCATATGCACTGCGGTCAAGTAAATAAATTTCAAAACAGCCCATTGTTAATCTTAAATTTTAAAAACTATTATTAAAGCTAAAATCTCAAACTATTGATCTATTACAGCCACATCATAGATCAAATCTCAATATAGCCCTATTAAAATAAGATACACCAAAATAATATAATCAGAAGAAAAGTTTGCGAAAAAATGACGTTTCAAATCATACACTGCTGAGAAAACATCAAGCGCTCCCGATCTGAATAGAACTTTATTTAACAACTTTCCTATACCAAATCTCAATCCCATTTACAAAATGTCACAACCCCCAAAATAGAAAAAGCATTCCTTCAATCTTTCTTGGGAGACTTGGGAGCCTTAGTAGCTTCAGCATTCCCTTTATCTGTTTTTTTAGGGAGAAGAACTGAATGGATGTTCGGCAAAACCCCACCATGAGCGATTGTCACACCATGCAGCAACTTCCCAAGCTCTTCATCATTTCTCACTGCTAAAAGCACATGCCTTGGGATGATTCTGATCTTCTTGTTGTCTCTAGCAGCATTTCCAGCAAGCTCCAACACCTGCCAAAGGAGAATGAATGCTCAGCCAAATGTATAGAGTTCTATAGACACATAAAAGAAAATGGATTGATGGGTCCCTAGCTTTTTAAGATTTTCAAGCATTTGCAGAGGATTAAGCACATTGCAACATAACCCAGAACAGGAAAACGAGAAAAGATTGAGAATGAGAGAGAAAAAAGAGGGTTTTTTTGGTTGATATACCTCTACTACCAAGTACTCAAGAACAGCAGCCAAGTATATGGGAGCACCAAATCCAAGCCTCTGCGCGTACCTCCCCTTCTTCAAGAACCTTAAGATTATCCCAACAGGGAACTGAAGCCCGGACTTGAGGGATTTCGATACAGCTTTCTCGCAGAGCCTTTCCTCCCTCCAGCAGGCTTGATCGTCTCCATTGCCTCCATCTCTCTCTCTGTGGGGAATTTCATCGAATAGAAGACGATCAAATAGAAATCGATTCTCTTCGTGAGAGATCTTTCAAACATCGGATGGGGAGATGAGTTTGGCGGGTTTTGTATTTATAGAAGAATGGCGATCCGCGTCAGATTTTCATTTCGACAGTCCAGATTTGAAGATGTTTGGCAATCCGTGTGCTCGGATTTCTAACCAATAGAAGGGGGTCGTACTCCAGAGTTGCAAATGCAGAATAAGGCGGGAATTTCAAATTTTTAGTAGGAAATTCAAGTAGTTTTGAATGGGACCACAAGTAGCCACTGGGCATGCATGATCATTGATGGAGGTAGGGGATGCAAAATCTGACCCGATCCATATTCGACTCATATTGGACTTTCGTGAGCCCAATCGTGTCCTACATAAGTCCATCACCGGTCAGGCGATCTTGACCTGCCGTAAAACAGGTCGGATTAGGGCAAACCCGCATAAATCATCTTTGAGTTGATTGAATGAAATATGAGGTATTTTCATTTTAATTTTGAACGAGAACTATGATTGGATTAATTAAAAGTAAATACTTGATATCCCCAAGCCCCAAGGAGATAAAACCTTAATTGTACAAGTGATCAATCTAATAGAGGTTCAAACTATAATTAGGTTGTCATAAGAATTGGAATAGAGTAGTTGAGTGAATCAAGTTTGACAAGACTATACCTGCATTAGTTTAGTTAGATAAAAACCAGGACACTGCTATCATTCAAAACTTGTTAAATGTAGTAAAAACTAGGGAAAATCCACCATTAGTTATTAAAAAAATTTATTATTTATTTCCTTTTATTATTTATAAAAAGATCGAGCCTGGTCAATGGCAGACTCAGGATTTTCACTTGGGTGGTGCCGGTAATGGTCAAGTTAAGAAAGCAAATAAGAAACTAAAATTTTTTAAAGATATCATTTAGGTGTTTCTCGAATCTCACGGGTGTGCATGCACCCGCATACCAATACTTAGGTCGAACCCTAAGCCTAGTTAAATTGGACAGTCGAACTACATGCACTCGCCTTCTAGGATGGATTTAATGTCACTGGTTCCATTCATTTTAGGAGGACGTATGTGGTATGAGTGAGTTTGATGTAGGGGTGTTCATGGGCCGGGCTCAGGTCTATTTAGGCCTGCCCCGACATCTAAAATAAATATCCAACCCCAGCTCAAGCCCGAATCGGGCCTTAAGTGGCTGCCCAAGCCCAGTCTGTTTAAAAAATGAGTAAGCCCAGGCCCAGTCGGAGCTTGCGTTATAAAACTAAAGCAAGGCTTTTTGTATGATTCTAAGTGGTAACTCTGGTGCCGGTGACACGCATTTGCAGATGAAATTGTATGTCTTCGAATGGGGCCTCCAATTATAGTGTCTAGTAATATTTTTTGTTAATATCAGGGCCAGGCTTGGGCTCTCTACCACTAAACCCAGTGCCTAGTAAACAGGCCTAAATAAAATGTTTGTGCCCAACCCGAGTACAAAAGCTTTTGGCCCAAAGCAGGGGGGCCGGGGCTGGGCTGGATTGGCCCAATCCATGAATACCCCTAGTTTTATTTGTTATGGGACTTATTACATGGATTTTAAAAGAGATTTTTACAAAAAAGAAAAAAAAAGCCCATGTGTTTTCAGAAAACCTCACAAGTCCCTTGTCTTCTATGTTATAATTGACTGTGTAGCATTTAAGTCTTTTTGAATAAATGATAGGAATTCTACTTATGCTTAGAAAACAAACTCACTAATTATCCAAGTTACTTTTGGTGGGGCCCACCTAACTACATGATGATCAAGGAAGGCATGGCAATGGAAAGGCTTGGCCTTGGATGTAGATTAAAAAAAGGGGATTTGACATATTGGCCCCTCTTAAAAAAAAAATTTCCCAAAGACATGGCTGAGGGTAGGATAATGTCACCAGAGTCGTTTGACTCTGGTCCTCCCTTTTTTTTTTCCGTTTTTGCCCAAGATCCCATGCTATCATGGGATCTGGATGTGAAAAGTCAAATAGTAAATCACCTAAAATAAACCAAGACCGTGTTTTATCTCTATTCCCTTTTTAACCTTTTCCTTTCCCATTCCTTCTTCAGTTGTTCTAGGAGTCTGGACCCCTTTTCTGCAACGAACTGCAACCATAACCGAAATGGGTCCTTCTTCTCCGGTCAACAAATTTGGTGTTGACGAAAATGGAGGAAGCAGTTTGGTTCGTCTTCCTCATCTCTGACTGGCAGCGACCCTTTGGGGGGTTTTTTCTTTCCTTCTTTGGCTACAGCAAGAAGCAAGAAGACTCTCATTTCTCTTTTCGTCTATCAGAGAAATGAGGCACTATTTGTTAATGTAAAATTTCTTTTGTTGTAATTGCATTATTTTTCTAGGAGTTTTTCCCTTTTGTGTTGATGTTTGGGAAATGGGTTTTATGTTTAGGGATAATGAGAGAAGGATTCGGTTCTTTTTCCTTATTGTTTTATCTTCTGGGTTGGGTGTACAAAAAGTGTTGTCTCATTGTGTTTTGGATGAGAGAGAGATTCTCAAGTATTTGGTTCCTTTTCTTTTGGGTTGATGTGTGAAATTAGTTTTATGGTCTGGATCATTAGATGTGAGAGAGATTTTCATAATGGGTTCTTTATCATTTCCCTCTCTCTTTTGGTTTTTTTTTTTTGTGGGAAATGGGTATATATTTTGGTTGAGAGAGATTTCCCTGTCTCTTTTGGTTTTTTTGTGAGAAATGGGTTTATATTTTGGTTGAGAGAAGCGTCTCCAATTGGCCACATTACCGTCCTTGACCACCCCACATGTAAATACACCGCACAGCAACATCATTTCTAGGACAGATCGATCATCTACTTTTGTAAGTTGTTATTCTTAAAAAAACTAAGTTACAGATATTACAATGACTTTGTTTATGACTTCTTGCCCAGAATTCAACCCACAAATGGAAAGTGAATGCATACATATTCTCATTATCTTCCAATGATTGTGTTTGTTATATTTGCTTACGGAGCCCATTATATGTTGGGTTTTTATTATTATTATTATTTTAATGTTTACATGTTGGATATAGTGTTGGCATAAATGATAAATGAGAATTGATAAATTATGATTTTTCTCGTTTTTAAATATTAATGTGCTGCAAAAGGTATTTTTTATTCTTTTATTGTGTTGCTTTGAATTAGCATGGCTCACTATGAATATTACTCCTTTATGTTTCATTTTTATCGTGGACGATGTCAACTTCCTTGAAGATGTTGGATGGTGAGCTATTTATAGTGGTCCACTTCGGTGGTCAATTTGAGTGGGATAGAGTTCATCCTAACTACATTGGTGGTGATCAAACTGCTATCTATGTTAATTGTAACTTAACATACATCTCATTGGCTGAAAGTGTCCTACAAGCAATAAATTGGATAATGTCTAAAGAGCCTCCTCGTATTCAATACCTACATCAAAATGGTAGAGCATTCACTTTAATTGATATAAAGAATGACAATGATGTTCGGATGATGATCAAAGTATGTGGAGAGGTGACGAATTCTATCTACATATATCTAAGTAGAAATATCAATGACGGTGCAGATCATTACAACTCAATTTCTTGGTAAGCCAGTTATGTTTAGAATTTAGAACAATAATTTTTCAATTTATATACATGTACAGATTTAATAAATAGATCTACATGCATGAAAGGAATGAACGAGTTGAAGAGACTGTCAAAATTAGAGATGGATATTGTTGTAATGAAAATCCACGTGGAAGTAGGCCAAGAACTCATGCTTCTAAAGATAAGAAGTCTAAGGCTATTGATCACGAGGGTCCACCGATTAGAGGGCTGACCAGCAGGTTCGTTTTCGTTCTATATTCAAGATTTTTTTGCAATTGTTGTATTTTTAAATGAATGTAATAATTATGGAGGTTGCTTCTTGCAGATTAAATTGTCCCTGTAAATCACCTATGAATTTTGATGTGGATGCTATGTCAGATGTTTATAGGACCGAAATGGGTGATATCCGTGAATACACTTATCCAGATGTCAATCTCACAGAAGATGTAGATGAGAATTTCTCGTACCCAACCAATGAGGTTGCGTTTGAAATGAATGCAAGTCATGAAGAAACTGATGATGATATGGATTTCAATGAGAATTTGGATGATGTCTTGAATGATGAAAGTGACAGTGAACGCAATACTGCAGCCACGTCACATGATTCTGTAAGATGTGTCAATGGTCTTAGCTACTAGCAAGAAGTCTTAGAATGCAACATACAACAATCCAATGCTATGGAAAAGTGTAATATTGAGGACACACTAGTGCTAGTGGAAGATGAGGGTGAAGATTTTGTGACTCAAAAGAATTTTGCACATAATATGTGGAATGACAGAACTTTTATTGATCGCAACTCATTCAGGAAAACCTTGAGCAAGTTTGCAATGTACACGAATTTTAGTTTGTAGCATTTGAAGACATCTCGAACACAAGTTACTGCTAAGTGCTAGGTTCAAAGCTGCCCATGGCGTATTCATGCTTCAATAGTGGAATCAGGGCCTCATTTTCGAGTTCGGACCTATAATCCTAATCATACTTGTTCAAGACCAATGATGGCAATGAATCATCCTCAAGCAACGGCTAATTTAATAGCCGATTTCATCAAGGAAAAAGTACATCTTCATCCTGAGTATAAATCGAGGCAAATTATAAATGATGTTAGATTGGAGTTCGGTGTTGTTGTTGGCCATAGGAAGGCTCACAGGGCAAAAGAGATTGCGCTGAATGCAATTCGAGGTTCATATGAACAATCATTCAAGATATTGCCAAATTATTGTGCCGAGTTGATGCGAACAAACCCCGGATCCCATTATAATCTTGATACGGATCGGGACTCTTCATTCTCAAAATTCTTCTTTGCCTTTGGATCAAGCCTCCAGTCCTTCAAGACCTATATGAGGCCATTGATCGCCATTGATGGAGCGCACCTCCGTGGCAAATATCCAAGAGTGTTATCTGTTGCCGTGACTCAAGACTCTAACCATGGGCTGTTCCCCATCGTATTTGTCATAGCTGAAATTGATTGTTATGACACATAGGTGTAGTTCTTATCTTGCTATAAGATCGCCCTTGATCCATTACAGGGTTTAACTGTTGTTTCGGACAGACAAAAAGGCCTTGTCGAAGCTGTTAAAAATGTTTTTCCAGATGCCAAGCATTGTTATTGTTGTCGTCATATTGCAGAGAATGTACGTGAGCGTTTTAAAGATAGAGCAATTGTTTCAAAGTTCTGGTGCGCAGCGAAGTCCTCTAGAAATTGTGATTATGAAAGGCATATGAATGGTTTAAGGAATGTGAACGAAGAGGCACATGCGTACATCGAGAATATTGGCAAAGAGCGTTGGGCGAATGCGTTTGTACATGCAGGTCGATATGACATGTTAACTACAAATTCAACTGAATGTACAAATAGTTTACTGAAGGATATTCGAGAGCTTCCGATAACAAGGCAGGTAGAGGAAATTCGTGTAAAAATAATGGATTTCTTCCAACTCCGCCGTGACAATTCACAGATAATAGAATCGCGTTTGACTCCATATTTTGAAAGATTTTTTAGCAAGGAAAAAAATGGTTCTCGTCGACTACATGCAAGGCAAGCTGGTCCTGAAGAATATTAGATTGATTCTGGCTATTTTATGGATGTTGTCCACCTTGATCGACGTTCTTGCACTTGTCGACAATGGGATTTAATGGGGCATTCCCTGCTGCATGCTATGTCAGCAATTAGTTATGGAAGTCGAGACCCATATGATTTTTGTGAAGAATGGTTTTCTGCTGAAACTTACCGTGCAACCTACAGTCAAATTGTGCATGCACAACAGACATCCATCAGTGGGAGCATAGACATGAACATCCAATACTACCTCCACACGCGAGGCGTCAAACTAGACAACCAAAGAAAAAAAGGATTAGAACTGAGGATCGGGTACGACGACAAGTGACATGCTCAAACTGTAAAGAAGTTGGACATAACCGCCAGTCTTGCAAAAATCCTCCATTCAGAGATTGAAGTGATTTACATAATAGCTTTTGTGATTGTCATATGTGTATATGGTGTGTTGTATATAATTTTGATGCTCATTTGTTTTGTTGGAAATGTATGAGCCTCTCTCTGTATTTTGTTAGTTCCAAACATCCTGGCACCAGGCGCTTTGATTTTTATTTTTTGTGTAAATGAAGTTGATGAATGAAGTAAGAAGGTTGAATGGCACCAGGGGCTCAGGTTTGATGTTGTATGTTGTATGAAAGCTCCATGATATCATGCCTTTCAATTTCTATATTATAGACTGCCATGAAATCTCCATGATATCATGGGATTATCAGTTGCTATATTACGGACTGTCTAATTTTTGTAAGTACATACACACGTTTATTTAGAGATCAATAATGATATAGCGTGTGGAATTGACACATGACCACAAAGATAAAAGGCCACATGAGCATCCTTTTTTTTAACCAACATTTTTCCCAAATGTATTGCAGAAAAGCCATGCTATCATGGGATTATCCCATGATATCATGGGATTATCAGTTGCTAACCGTCTAATTTTTACAAGTACATATGTATTTTTATTTAGAGATCAATAATGATACAGCGTGTGAAATTGAGACATGACCACAAAGACAAAAGGCCACATGAGCATCCTTTTTTTAACTAACATTTTTTCCAAATGTTGTACAGAAAAGCCATACTATCATGGGATTATCCCATGATATCATGGAATTATCAGTTGCTAACTATAGAAATTTTTGTGAGTACATACGTATTTTTATTTAGAGATCAATAATGATATAGCGTGTGAAATTGACACATGACCACAAAGACAAAAGGCCACATGAAAGACCTTTTTTTAACCAACATTTTTTCCAAATGTATTCCAGAAAAGCCATGCTATTATGGGATTATCCCATGATATCATGGGATTATCAGTTGCTAACTGCAGAAATTTTTGTAAGTACATACGTATTTTTATTTAGAGATCAATAATGATATAGCGTATGAAATTGACACATGACCACAAAGACAAAAGGCCACATGAGCATCCTTTTTTTAACCAACATTTTTTCCAAATGTATTGCAGAAAAGCCATGCTATCATGGGATTATCCCATGATATCATGGGATTATCAGTTACTAACTGTTTAATTTTTGTAAGTACATACGTATTTTTATTTAGAGATTAATAATGATAGAACAAGTAACATTGACACATGACCACAGGCATTAAGTAAAGTCTGATTACGTTCATTAGATAATATACCTACGAGATATTAAACCAAAACATAAACCATAAACCCAACATTTAGAATTTTTATAGCGGTTATACATAGTCATAATTAACAAAGACAAAAGTATGAAAAAACGTCATGAAGAAGGGGCTTCATTGATGACGAAGCTGATTGAACATCTCGGTCAACTGATTACGAATGTCAAAAAAACCGGTGGCCACCCTTTCCTCTAATTGTTCAATCTGGACAGACTAATCAAACACTGCATTTTCAATCGCAAGGAGCCGATCTTCAATGGAATCTACCTCTGCATCGTCAGCTTGGACTGGGGCCTGTTCCCCTCGAGGACGTCGACGCACATGAGTATTAGACATTGCAAGGGTTCTGCCATTTATTTTCTGCCTTCGAGTGACAGGCAATTCATGTGTATACGCTTGGCAACCGGCCTCAATCATCAATTTGCAGATCAATGCACCAAAAGGAAGAGTGAGTTTCCGTGGTTCATGGTAAACTCGCAGCATTGATTCAAATATTGTCAGTGGAATGTCCACGGAGGTGCCTATTCCTAAGCAGTAGAGAAGGAAAGCCTGTTCATAGGCAAGATCAGATGTATGGCTTCTAGGCTCAATGTTGTTGCAGAAAAATGTGTTGAGTGTCCGGTAATCAGAGGTTAGATCTGATATCTTCAAAAAAGGTGTATCCCATTCAGTGGGTTCACCACAAAGAACGGTAGCCACTTCATTCGTTTCTATCACAATATTATCCGGATTGGGGATTGGATAGGATCTGGGAACAGGTTTTCGAAGATTGAGTAAAGTAGCAATCTTATTTGCATCCACAGTCAGTGTCTTTCCCCGAACATAGGTATTGAAGCCACTACTTGTGGCATTAAATATATTGCAATAAAACTCTCGTACCTAGCACTCGAAGCATTCGTCAATTAAGTTCATTAGAATCGTGCAACCGTTAAGATGAAGCCAGTGCAAAAACCTTGTACCTCTGAAATCGGCCTACACAACTATTCTCTCAAATATGACTGTACGATCAATAAATCTTGATTCAAAACGTGCAGCACCCTCCGCATCCTTAAATCGTTCAATATTGAAACGAGAGAAAGACCCAGCCGGTCACTTTCCTTTATAATTTTTAGGAGGCATGCTGTACCACTAAGAAAGAAAGAAATAAATAAACATATAAAGTGTAAGATTTCTCTCAGACAATTCAACAAACACTTAGTGTGCACAAAAATCATATCCAACTTTTATGATAGATAAATGCATTCATATAATTCCTAAGGATGAAACATCTTATTGCACTTCCTCAAACAGCAAATAACAAGAGAAATCAACATCTTGAATGAAAAACACCTAAAATGAAATCACATGCTCTTCCACCCAACCTTCAACCAAATTCAAATAAACTTATTTTAGATCCCTGAATAATGTTGAATAATGTTCATTTGAGTGGATCATGAGAGAACCCCTTCCTCGTGCATATTATAAAAAATAATGTTAAATAGGTAACCAATGAGGATGAATCCAAGAACAACAGAATACCAAGAAATATAAGAAAAAAATATATAATGCCATAACAGAAAAGAGGATTATACTGAAAAATATGAGAGCATGGGAATAGTGCAAGAACACAAGAAATAAAA
>QPKB01000028.1:24766-105192 GCA_003546025.1 Camphora micrantha | reverse complement strand
AAGCACAGGAAGGAAGTCAGACAGAGAGGGTTACCTTTCTAAGCTAAGGTAACTAAGAGATAGTTGATAGTTGACTTTGAAAGTAGTAAGGGCCGGTTAGCTCGCGGTAGACTGCAAACCACGTCTAAGGATCCTGTGGGAAATCGCCCAAAGCCCCTATCCGCTGTTCTGCTTGCCTAGTCCGCTTAAGAAAGAGCTTTCTCTTGCCTATCCGCTCTCCTGCTCTATCTTACTTACTTTCCCTCTTCGATTCGTAGTAGCTCTCGTCCGGTTTTCCCTTTCGCTTTCCGATATCACTTGAGCTCTCACCTCCTCTCTGATTAGGGCGAGTTGGCTTTCGCCTCCTTTTGGACCTTGACTTGCTTTACTTTCTCTTTTGGTGGAATCTCT
This sequence comes from Camphora micrantha, assembly GCA_003546025.1. Classification (NCBI taxonomy): domain Eukaryota; kingdom Viridiplantae; phylum Streptophyta; class Magnoliopsida; order Laurales; family Lauraceae; genus Camphora; species Camphora micrantha. The sequence continues at coordinate 104,802 of QPKB01000028.1, read as the reverse complement.
CTTTATGGGGATGTAGACCTTTTCTTACATATTAAAGGCAGGCTTGATCGATCTAATTGAATTGGTGGCGGTGGCTTGGCTTGAGGTTCAGCTATTATAATATAGGAGAGGAGGAAGCTATGGATTTAGTTCCGTCAGGGTTCGGTTCCAAACCTTTTGAGAGATAGCTTTCAAAGCTTCTACGGGCATGGCATTTCACAGCCTTAGCTTGCTACCTTTTACTGCGCCGCTTGTCCCTTCTTTCCAAGGCTTCCTTTCTTGAAAGCTTCCTCTCCTTTTAAGTCGAGTGATCTTTCGCTTCCTCGACGCATACCCCGGAAAGAAAGATCTGGCTATCCCATATTGAGTAAGCCGAAGCAAGCAACTGTCCCTAATCAATACAATAAGGTCGATCCTGTGGGAAATCGCCCAAAGCCACTATCCGCCTGACTACCTCGCTCGCTCGGTATGAATCTCAATCAGTATCAGTCATCCCTCACTCTCTGACTCTATTAGGTCCTAGACAAATAAGGAAGTTAACTCAATTAAGAGCAAAAACGCCTGAAAAATGAGGTCTTTATGCCCCAAAATAAGTCATTTCATGCCAAAGGGGAAAAGAGCTAAAAATCCCCAGAAAGAAGAAAGATTTATGGAATGGTTTTGATGCAACTATCGTTAAGTCAAATATGTCCGCTTAGGCGCTTCTCTTGAAAGAACGTTCCGTGCGAATCCTCTTCTTCGAGATTGATTGTCGTGTCCCTCGCTTCCCTTCTTACTCTATTAGGCTTAATGAGTTCCTAGACAAATACGGAATGAGACTCATTTGATGCCAAAAAGACTGCTTTTTCATGCCTTAAAGAAGGGCTTTGCAGCTAATCTGCTAGAAAGAAAGATAAATAAAGCGAGGGGGAGCCAGCCGCATATAATAAGTGCGATGTTCTCTTACTAAATTCTCTTCTCTTACATGATCTTTTGTCCTAGCTTGCTTCCCCTTTTCTTGCTTCCACCTTACTCAAATAAATAGAGCTTCCGGACGAGAGTCTTTCCTCAAATCCTTTCATTCGCGACTGCTTTACTCGCATAGTTGCATTTTCCAGGTCTTTTGGCTATTCAAGGAACTCATAAAAGACAGTCATTGAAGGTAGGTTTAACTTCTTGGTGTCAAAGTTCTCTTAATAAAAGACCGATAACGATAACCAGAGTAGGTTGAATCCGTTGCAGGCCTCTTTCAGACTTGCTTTGCTTTTACTTGAGCTTTTTCCAAATCTTCCTCTTCAAGACTTTAATGAGCCAAATCGGCTTTCTTTTCCTTCCCACTTACTTTAGGGAGAGCCAAAAGGCAGTTACCAGGGAGACCACGAATGCTTGTTGGTCAAACCAAACTAAGATGAGCTACTGGGGAATATCTTCCTTCTTGAAGCACAGATCTTGAACCCGAATCTTCCCCCCCCCCCCCCCCCCCCCCCTATCGTTTAAGGCGTTGGAAATCCCTAGCTTTCTTTTCCGAGCTTTAGTCTTCGGGCTTGCTTTTTTCTTTCTAGGGATAGGTTTTGTTTTAAGGTGAGGTAAAGAAGGAAGTCAGCAAGGCGCTTGAGGGGGAAGATAAGAGAGCTTAGTTAGCAGCCCTTAAGTCAAATGGTTTGTCCGGTTAGGAATTTCGGGATGACTTTCGTCCTTTCATATTCCAGTCTTGCAAGATCCCAATCGACTATGTCTGCTAAGCTAGCTTACTATAGATAGGGATCGGGGAAGAAAAGATGAAAAGAATAGATGTGGTATACCGAAAAGAAAAAGCTTTTTCTTTAAAAGTATAAGCCAGCCTGCTCCCAAACCGAAGAGAGATCGAGGATATTCACTCATTTTCAAAGAAAACCACGCCCAGCGCTCTTTCCTTTCAACCGCTACTAGGTCTTGATACGGTTCTGTTTATCGATCAGCTCTTCATTTTTTCGAGGAAGGTGCCTTCTATGCTCGAAGATAAGGGCGAGGAAAGCCGGAATCGTGACACTTGCCCAACCGCTTTCAGAGCTCTCCTCTACACTCGCCAACTCGACCGCTTCTTCTCTGTCTTATGTCTTATCTTGAGCGCTTGAGCGCATCTCTCTCTATTAGTAAAAAGGTATCCATTCCTCACTTTATGAAGAATCTTTCATTGATGTCTTTAGCCAATAACAATTTCCTCGGTTGAGCCAGTAACTAGAAGAAGTCAGGCTTTTCCTGCCCCCCTCTGACTGAAATTGAAAGCTCCTCGTTCTCTCCCCCTTTTAATAGCTTGCTCTCTGCATCCTTTCCTTTATGAATGCCTTTCCTTTCGACCCCTGAAAGCCAGTCTTCCACTTGGCCAAGATAGACGAGAAGAAGTTCTCTGTCTTCCGCGGTCTGCTAACTCGTCCTTCCTTCTTTGAATAGCCGGAGTTCGGATCGATCTTTCAATCTTTCTTTCGTTCCTATCCTATCCAGTAGGGCCTCCTTTGGACCATCTCCTCCATTAGCCCCCTATCGTCTAAGCTTTTGACTGAATCACAGACCAGGAAGAGTCAAGCCTTACTGATTTTCTTTCAGATTCTTCAACTTTTGGGCTCGCGAGGAGGACTTCCTCAATGTAGTTCAACAAGCCTGGAACCTCCCGGTGACTGGCACTCCTATGTTCGTGGCTGCAACCAAGCTCAAAAGAGTGAAAAAAGCTCTTGTGGAATGGATAAGACAAAAACCAAAACTAAACCTGCAAGTGGAGTCCATTAGAGCTGACCTCCACTACATTCAGCAAAATCTTATGCTGGATCCTGCAAATGAACAGCTGGCAGCATCTGAGCATGAACTTCGTGAAAAGCTTGACCATCTGCTGAATCTACTCTTAGGCAAAAGTCCAGATGCCTCTGCCTAAACCTCGGGGATTCGAACTCAAAGTTCTTTCATGCTGCTGTTAGAACTAAACAGGCCAGAAATTCTATCAGATCTATTGTTGATTCAAACGGCACTATTCTTGAAACTCAAGAGGAAATTACAGACTGCTTCATTCATCACTTTCAAAATATTCTTGCTCCAGACTCTCCAAATCTAGTTTGTTCCTTAGATCACCTAAAGCTTGAGAGGAAAATGACGGAAGAACAGTAAAATTCTCTCTACAAAGACATCAGCTCCGAAGAGATAGAACTTGTCATAAAGCATATCGACCCGGACAAGGCCCCTGGGCCCGATGGCTTCAACGGTTTTTCTTCAAATTCTGCTGGCACATCATTGGAGCCGACATAACTACCGCGGTTCTTTCCTTCTTCACATCTGGAAGAATGCTAAGGGAACTAAACTCCACCTTCAACACTTTTATTCCAAAGATTGAGAACCCCAGAGCATTTTCGGCCAATCTCCCTGACGAACTTTTTTTTTTTGAAGGTAAGTCATTTTATTAAAACCAACCAAAGAGGCCAAAGCTACAACAATAAAGATACAAGCGGCAACCAGCCAAAGTAGGAGACAAGCCCACAGCCCAGGCCAAGCAAGGGAGGCAAACTAACCTGCCACAGGGAGAGACTCTAGAAGTCATTCAGGTGGCCCAAGGAATCCGACCTAGATCCAGGATTCCACTAGGGGCTGAAGGAAACCATCTAGAAAGACTCCAGTCACAGGCAAACCCCCCAGGAAGAAACAAAACAATACAGCAGAGAGCCAAAACTCAGCAGATGCTGCAAACAACGGAGAACAACCCGAAGCGAGAAAACAGGGGCCAACAAGCGAACCGCAAAGAGTGACCAGAAGCCCACAGCCTCGGTCAGACTAATCTAATACATTCAAGTCAGATAGGAATGACTGGCTAAGGAAACCAGCTGCGCTTGGAGATACAGCGTCGATCGCTTTTAATAGCTGCATCTCAGTTGGGGTAGCATCCCGGATAGTAACCATTTCCGCCTTCTGGCATAGGAGGGAGATGTATTTTAAGCGGCCACGAAGCTCCTAAGAGCTGAGTTGGCCCATGTTGAGCATACGGATCAGATAATGAAGGTCGAAACCAATCTCTACTGAGGTGGTGTCCATCTCAACTCAACCGCATTGGAGATGGTTTTGATCAATGCATCAAGATCACGTTCCGTCACAGAAAGGCCATGCACGTGAGCAGCGTATCCACTGAGAATATGTCCTTGAGGGCTCCAACCCGCTGGTTTAGCTCGCTCCACAAGGTCCTGCTGACAAAGACGACAAGTTCTCACATACCCTTAAACCTCTTCCTCCATCTTTGGCCAGTAGTAACCTCGTGCTATAAGGGCCAGTGTCCTCCGTGGGTGACCAGCCGCATGGCACTCCCTTAAGATCTCCTTCCTTAAGTCTCCAACCTTGGGCACGTAGAGGCAATTCCCTCTGGTGATCAAGAGCCCATCCTTGATCCAAAACCTCCTAGTAGCTCCCGACTTGGCCTGTTGCACTAGCCTAGCCACCTGGAAGGGGTCTTTCTCTAAACCTTCCCCTCTCAGGCAAGGTCCCTTGTATTCTGCAAATGGCAGCTAGCTCTTCCCCCTTCAAAGCAACAAGTTCCGCTTTCCCTGCTGAGGGCATCTGCGACTTGGTTAGTTCTTCCTGGCTTATACTTTGACTCCAACACAAAGTCAAACTCAGCCAGGAAATCCTGCCTGCCCGTTTTGGAGAAAGCTTCTTCTGTGTAGCAAAGTCGCTTGTGGCCACCAGTCTTGACCACAAATCTAGACCGAACGCAAGTAGTGCCTCCATGTCCTCAGGCAATGCACCACTGCTGTCATCTCTTTCTCTTGGACGGCGCCTTTCTGTCTCGTTGAGCTTCCGGCTCTCATATGCTACTGGGTGTCCCTCCTGGACCAATACTCTTCCAATGGCATAGTCTGATGCTTCAGTGTGCACTTTGAAAGGCACAGTATAGTCTGGCAACCTCAATACAGGTTCCTCTGTCATGGCCCTCTTCAAGTCCTCAAAGGCTCGCTGACACTTGTCCATCCAATGCCAAGGCTTTCTTCAAAAGATCTGTGAGTGGCCTAGAGTATCCAGTGATGAACCGACGGTATTAGTCCACAAGGCCAAGAAATGATAGTAGCTCGGTCACAGGGACTCCCCACTCTTCTATTGCCTTCACCTTCTGCTTGTCCATCCTAATCTGGCCATCCCCTATCCCAATGCCCTAGGAACATGACTTCTCGCATGGGCGAACATCTCATGCTACTACTTATTGTTGTTGTTGAAATTGTTGAAATAAGGTAACGGAGTGGCTCCCGCTAAGGAACTAACCGAAGGGGCCCGGCTGACCGAAGGGAGGGCCTGCTAAGGTATTCGAAGATCCAGCTAAGGAAGCTGATCGAAGATGGCGCTACATATGTACGACTATATATAGCCTGTACCGAATCGAAGGGGCGTGAGGTAACTGACTGTCAAGTGGTTCCTTTTCTCGTACAGCCAGCCCGTACCAAAGGTGGCTATCCGTAGTAAGCTAAGCGTAAGTGGCTATCCTTAGCGGACAGCCCGTACCGAAGGTGGCACTACTAAGAAGGATAGTATAGCCCACTACCTTTTCTTAGAAAAGCTACCGCTACTAGTCGGAGGCTACCGTCATTCTATAGAATGAATGGAATTAGAGTTATCGATTCTACTATTCTTTAGGATACCAGTCGCCTTTAGATACTAGATAGGCGGCAGTTCGCCCTTGGTACATTATCGGGTAAACCCCAATAGTTCAATGGAACCTTTAGTGGCCCAACTCGGCGGTAAGGTAGTGTCCGAAGCTACCGCCTTCTTTCATTAGGGTCTAAGGAAGTCGCTCAACGGGAAAAAGTTGGATGTTTGCCCTTTTACGGCTACAGATCTCAGCTACCTTTGACTATAGAGAAATGGTCAACCCCCGAGTTCAATGGAACCTTCGGGCACTACCTTTTCTTAGAGTTGGGGGTGAATACCGAAACTACTCAGAAGTGTGCTACCGAATATTCGGCGGAGCCGGCGTATGAGGCTGTCGGAAATCTCCTGTCTTGGTTAGATCCAAGGGCGAACATCCAACGACTTTTGACTAAGGAACTAATAGATAGACCAAGCCTTCATTTGAACCATGGAATTAGTCTCAACGAGTTCTGACCGCTTTCCTTCGTTTCAAACAGAATTATCTTCCCCTAACTTAACCCATAAAGGTTTATGAGAGGGAGGAGTATACGCTGATTGACTCGCGATCGCGATCTATCGTTCGATCGATCGATCTCCTTCCTCTTCTTCCTCCTATTATTCTTGTTATTATTCTTTTTTGCAGTCTTTCCTTCGTTCGCCCTAATGACTAAAGGCAAGCGTTTCCATAGTCGACTTAGGCAAATACCATCGCTAGAAAGACTGAAGGATTGAGTGATTACCTAAGGCACTCTGACTGACTCCCTACTCCCTTTCGACGAAAATTGTAGGAGAAGAACGGTCGATCATCATCATCATAATCATAATAAGATGAATATCAAAAGGAATTTACACTAGAAGTCACCCTCCCTTCGTTAGTTCACTAACTCTGAATCGCGTTTAATCTAATCGAATTCCCACCATTCTCCTTGTCAATTTGATTTCGATTCTATGAGATTTTTTTTATTCAAATTGATTGAATGATAGAACAACCTCCGGATCGCATCAATCCCTTTCTGCGAAAGATTGATCGATAGATTGTTTGGTCGACTCAGAACCAACCCGGATCGATTGATCGATCAACGGAAAGACTAATGGAATAGAATAGGCCACAAAGAATGGAACTGGATTGCTCGAAAGAGGGTCGGAAAGGCAACCTTTGCCTAAAGGGATCAATTATCACTCGATAGAATACAGGATGTTCATTGTGGACTCCGACTGACTCGGGAAGCCCACTTATGGATGGACAGCAGGTGGTAATCCTTACCAAAAAGGTAACTACTCGCGTTCGATTTAATTATTAGTAGTAGTACGAGCGATGGATTGCTCGAATGAAGGATCGACTGATAGATTTAGCATTGAACCACGAACCCCTCGCTGGAAGGCATCCGTAGTGGACTCCTAACCGAAGGATTGATTGATTTTAATTAGGCGACTCGGAAGCTTTCTTTAAGGATGGACGGAAGTCAGTCTTGCCTTTTCACTCCTATCGATGGATAGAGGGATGTTTGGACCTCCCTATGTTGATATGATCCAATCCCGTTCGAATTCGTGAGTGTTTACTAGCTCATACCGCTTACCTTATAAAGTCTTCCATTTATTATCTATCTATCTAATAGAAAAATTGAAAAAATAGAAAGAGAAGATCAAATCTATCTATCTATCCTCTCATAGATAGAGGAAGAGAGAAGATCTCTATATATTTATTTTCTCATAGATATAGAAGAGAGACCCCTCTCATTTTTTATCATATAAGTCAGGAGAGAGATCTCTCTTCTTTCATAATCCGAGGGCTTTGGATTCAACCCGGATAGCGACTCTGGTGATGGGAAGACCTTCCATCACCCATCCCCACTCTTCCCCTGCGCACCAGGAAGCGCGAAGATGAGGACTGAGTTGGGCGGGATCTCCCCTCGCCCATAAATAACGGCTTTTTGCGTCTTTCTCATCGGGAGCCGGACTTCGTTCCGGGATAGGCAAAGGTCGGCTGGTCCGGAAAAAAGACGACAACCGCCTAGTTGCGGCGAGTCAACTAGGGCAAAGCTCCCCCAAACAGACAAGGCCTCTCCAACAGCGGTACGAAAGCAGAGGTAGCTAGACGCCCCCATACTACGCTAGCTCCTCCAGAATACGAGTATCTATGCATAAGCTTTTCACAGTGGCCTCGGTATGCAAAGAACTCCAGCTCGTGAGCGGATAATCCCAAGTGACGATGCGACAACAACCTCACAAAGACCTATATCGTAACATCAAGCCTTGGAACTCGGGAGGGATTGGAGCGGATCCCCGTGGGAAGAGACACGTCCCAGTCAACACCCATCTCCATATACTCATCTTTGGTCAGAAATAGTGCATATTTATGTTTTAATCAGTGAAAGTTTGAATTAGTGTTAAGCTATGATTCCTTTATCCCTTTGATATAGTAAGCGAGTGCATACGAAAGTTTTCAGATCGGACGGAAAAATATGAAATGCAAATTTTCGGCCGGCTCGAGATGAATCTCAAACCTAGACCAAGGTATTATTAGAAGTACGTGACTACTCTCAACCGATGGTAGTTCTGATGAAGCCCACTATTGTTCCACTTAGCCCTAGACGTAACGATATAAAAGAATGATAAACAAAGACACTTATACATTCAATAGTGATCAAATAACAATTAAATTGTTATTCGAGAAATAGGTTAGTTAGGGTTAAATATTAAAGATTGTGCACATGATTTGTAATAAACAGCCTTTCCGCGCGCAGATTGGGTTAGCAATCAAAGCTCTTTCTCTGCGTACTTTTGTCTACGATTTCCGGGTTTGAAGGAATTAGGTCAAGAATACCTATACTAATTGCAAGAGGAAAGCCCGAGACTTGTCGCCTTAAGCTTGCTGCTTTGCTGTACTCTTAAAGTTATGTTATTTAAGAGTTATTTTATTTAAGGAGTCCTAACCAGGGAAAAAAGACCTTACGAGGGCTAATTTCCACGCACGGACGATTCGTAGCAGACAGTGCCATCCGGGGGGTTCGGTTAAATCAGCTGCAGGAAAATAGGATAGGCTTGAAGAGCAGCTGTTCTTGATTCAGTTTGTGACCCTAAACCCGATCCCTATTCTCTTTTTTCTTTGAGTCCTTTTCCCGATAGTCTTCTTAATCTTTAATAAAGGGAGGGGTACGCCCATTGATTGGAGATTACGAAAAGCTGGCCTATTTGACATGAAATCTGTTATTTCCCGACCTATTTGACTCTCTGGCCGCAGTTATTTAGGTGGTATCCCGAGATTGAAGAGATCGAATTCCTCCCGGGAACACACGAAACAAAGATATGAACTGGGTAAATGGAAATGGAAAAGAGATGTTTCCAATTCCTCAAAATCAGAAGCTTTTTCTACATCCATATGATCTACTAAAGTCGATCGGTATTGCCCATATAATGAAAGCAGATCTTGGTCCATGGAGTCCCAAGAAGGTAGGAACTCCAACCTGTCCGATGCTTCTTCGGCCAAATACGATATACAAGTGGGACCTGCACTATGAGCAAGCTGTGCGAAAAACCGCTTCTTTTTTCCGGTTCCGCAACTTGGTCGAAATGGGGTTCCACCGGGAAACCATGGATTTTTGAGTTTTCGCCATTGGTTACTGGTCGAGCCACTGGAATGGAATGAGATAGGAATCTCTGGAGATCTTTCCTCTCCGCTTACTCGTAACAGGGTTTCCCTCTGTAGAACACTTCTTCCGAATGGCATAATTGTCCGCATTTTTCCTCGATCTTCAAAGAAGACTGACTCCTCCTACTCCTCCTTCTCCTTTAGGATAGGATCGTCGTTGGTCCTTCTTTCACTAATGATCTCACCATTTTCTAGTAGTTCGGGTAAGCCTCCCTACATCTGCGGGCCGGTAGGCCATACGGGCGATGGAAAGGGCGGTCCCTTTTTATTCCCCGCCGCCTACGTACCCGAAACAGATCCAACTCAATCATTTCGATGTTTCGTACTCTATCCTCCGATTTGAGTTCCATTCAGCCGAGCAAGCCTACTGTGGAACTCTTTCAAAACAATTAATTTACTCCGCCTCTGCCAACCCCCCCCCCCTCCCCCCCCCCCGCTCCGTCTTCCTTCTGCTTTAGAATCCAGCTAAGGAGGTCCTTCTATCCACGCCATCCGAATTATTTCTTCCTCTGCCGCCTTGGCTATAGCGGCTTCATTCTAGTTAGGAGAGAGAACACTTACCTTCGCCCAAAATTCTCGGATAACTTGGCAAAAGACTGGGGAGTTCCTCCCGTGTAGACGCAAAGAAAATATCCCATCAGAAAGTCGAGTCTTGGTTGTTAAACCATACCGGTGGAGCGTCAAGCGAACACTCTCCTCGAAAATGCTTTTTTTTTTCGGGCAAGAAGTAGGATTGGTTGGCATAGGTTTGCCACAGGGTATTTCCTAATTTGTGTGTTAGAAATCGTGTTTCCTCTTTTTCAATGAAAAAGTCCAGCTTAGCTGGTAGTAAGACCGCCGCGGTTTGATCCAGCTCTCGCTGGAGAGCTTGAGTGTAACCACCGCAGATTTCCTTTTTCACGTCCAGATCCCAAAAGAGGAGATACCCATTTAACTTTGATAGCTTCGATAGGGTTAAGGGGTCCTGAATTTCTCCTGGTATGTGAATGAGGCTGGAATAGTAAAAGGGGGAGGCCACGGCTTCCCACGTATGCTCCTCTGGAATAGGTATCCCCTCCAGAAGAGGGATACTCTCCAGAACTGGGTGCCTCTGTGAGAGGGCCACCGAAGCAGTTGGTCTGGACGGGCCTGCTTCGTCGTATCCGGCGCAGTGCGCGACAGGGAACAGTTGGCTGAGTAGTCGGCCTATGTATCCTGGTGCACGCGTAGAGGCATGATTAGTTCCACGAATCTCACTGCACTGACCATAGTAAACTCCTTCTCGTTTTACCGAAATGGAGGTCTGATTTGAACGACCAGGTACAGCATCACATTTGACACCTGAGGAAGGTACAGCCCAACTATGAGGTACATCAGCAGTTAATTGATTGGATACCCGAGAACCATAATCTTTCAAAGAAACAGCTTCTACGACGATAGATAGGGGTCAGGTTTGGCATCTATGCCCCCTGCCCTCCAAACAGTATGGGAGCCTTTCAGCTCGTACTGCTCACACTCCTAGATCTTCACGGCACCTCCTCCACCATAGTGTGAGCTGGGAGCATCTCCGAAAAGCTAGGCCTACTTAAAAATGAGCTTTCAAGTACAACAACACCACGAAAAAAGTACGGTTGCCCACTGATCTGATCATAGGTGAAATCCAATCCCTTCGCTTCGCGCCAGGCTTGGAAGCCGTAAGTCAGGCTCCCTTCGCCTCTCGGAAGCGAGAAAGCAAGCAGCAAGCACGTCGGGCTGAGTCAAAGCTGAAAAGCCCCGATCTAGTAAGCCCTATATAGTAAGGCTAGATAAGGGCTTGAAAAGCGAAGCGAGCCAGAGTAGCGCGCTAGCCGTTTATCTCACCTTTTTCAGATGTCCACCCCGAACCGAAGGGGCGGAGGGCGCACAACCCCTTCTCCGCTCCTTTCCTGAGCGTTTCACACTAAGCTCTTCGATCCTGCCCCGCGCCTCTCTAGGCTTCGCTATCGCTCATGACTGGTATATGGATCTCTCTATGTAGTGGTCGGCCTTCGTCAAGCTTCGCCAGAAGCGACTAGTCGCTTCCCGAATGCCTCTGTACTATAGTATGGTCTAGTCTTTCCAATGCCTCCTTCCTTGCCGCCAACGCACGCTACTAGGAGAGTAAGCAAGCTACCTTGCTTGCATTCTATTCTATAAGCGAAGCGACTTGTCGAGTCTACGAAGCTTCGTAGTTGCTTCCCCCCTTCGCCTCGCCATGCCACTAGATCCATAATGACCGGCGAGTCGGAACATGTACGAATATAACCATGCGGAGCGCCGGGCCGGCCTATCGAAGAAAGAGATCATTGAGCCTATTTAGCCGTACCGTAGGGCTGGGAACCGCAAGAATGGATAAGTCCTCTATTGAATTGAATGGGGTGGGAAAGACAGGTTCGGAAATGGCCGGATTAGCAGGAGGGAGGGCAGCCCCACCTGAAACAAAGGTGTACGTACATACATAAAGAGGCTGGTTATGTCCGTCTCCTTCCCATCTATCTTGACCGGGAAGAGGGGGGAGGCTCTTGCGGAAGCCCTGCCCGCCCTTCTCTATTTTGAGGGATCCCTCATATTGATGGCTTCCCGGGCTCGTAACAGACGGCTAGGAACAAGAAGAGGGTCAGTAGTCTCTGCCGTTGCAGGTCCTCCTTCTGCGGAGACGGCCCTCTTTTTTGTTTTGTTCAGCATAGAATCGCATTAAACAAATTTCAAAGCAAAAGATTAGACCAAAATACCCTAAAATGTCCAAAATTCTTCCAGCACATGGTTTATCTAATTATAGGCTATTGATCGCATGAAATAATTTTTTTGTCCGTTAGAAACGGGCTTGAATCCCACGAGATTAGTTTTTAAAGTCCTAATTTTCCTTAAATATGTTTTACGGTAAAACGATATCACATAATTTTCTAGAGCACGTCTTTCAACTATAAATTGCTTTAAACGCGGTTTACACCCAATATTTTCCTAGAGACGGCTAGGAAATCCCCTTGGAATTGCTCGAAGCACGAGTTTCATTCTTAAACGACCTCGAACCCCTGCAATACGTTCCTAATCTCAGAATCAGTAAAAATTCCATTTGAAAGAAAAACGTATATAAGAATATCCTAAAATGCATATTTCAGCCAAGAATCGTAAAAAATCAATTCAAAGTAAAAGACTAAACCATAATGCCCTAACCTGCCCTTAAATCCCCCAGCAAACCGTATGGATTTTCTAGAGTTTGCTGTCAGAAGTCACTTAGAATCTCACGAGATTACGTCTTAAGCCCAAATTTGTGTAAAACTTGTTTTTAAAGGAAAATAGATATCCCAAAATTTTCTAGAGCGAGTCTTTCAACTACGAATAGAATGAAACACGATTGAAAGTTTACGTTTTCCTATAGCGTATAGAACACGATTTAATATTAAAGTAGATTTAATATTAAAATAGCGCTCGAACTATCCGAAGCGTGCGTTTCGATCTTAAACAACCCTAAATCACATGTAAAGCGTACCTAACGCTAGACTCGCTTGAAATCCATTTTAGAGAGAAAAGTTATCTCTGAATATACTAAAATGTGTATTTCAGTTAGAAACGGAGTAGAATTGTGTGAAATGCGATTTGTGGCCAACATTTTCCGAGAGCAATCTTGAAACCCCTACTCCCAGCACGAAGCACGGGTTTCTGTCTTAAACGTCCTTAATCCCATGTAATGCGTTCCTAACCCTAATATCACCTGTGAAACCCATTTTAAATAGGAAAGCATCTCAGTATATCTTAAAATGCGTATTTCAACATAGAATCACACGAATGTATTTCATTGCAGAATAGTAGTTCGGAATACCTTAAAATGTCCTTAAATCATTGAGTACGCGTTTTTATTGAAATATAAGCTATTTATGGCACAAAATGTATGTTCTTTGTTAGCCAGAAACGGCCTTGAATACCATTAGATTAGTTCTTTTGCCTTAATTTTTCTGAGATCCGCTTTAAAGTAAAATGGTAACATTGAATTTTCGAGAGCGCGTCTTTCACTTGTGAACTGCGTGAAACACAGTTTGCACCCAACATTTTTGCAGACCCGCTTAGAGGACATGGCGTTCTCTCTCATGATATTTTCCAGAGGCATTTGGGTGAGAGATTTCAGGAATATCTCATTTGAGAAATTTGAAAAAGATGAGTAGAAATTGTCTCTTTTATGGAGAGGACTTGATTGAAAGAATTGTAGAAAACTTTAGACTTTTTTGAAATACTCAAATCTTCATGTACTTATTTAAAAATGAGCCAAATTTTTTGTATTTCTTGGAATTTCTCCTTTCTATGATTTTAGTCACTTCTAGAAATATATTTCTTAGGATTCTTAGGAATTCAATTCCATCTAAACAAAGTGTCTCTGGGCTATTCGTTTTCATTCATTTACGCATTACGTTCATAAATAATTTGTGAAATTGGTGTGTAAATGGGGTCATTTTTATCCTCTCATTTAGACATCATGTGCATAAAATGAGGTGTAAAAATAGTGTGTAAATGAGATCATTTTTATCTTTTCATTTATGCACTAGAAGAGGTGGCAAACATTGATTACACACCTCTCATTTGCAAAAAAATCATCAAATTCCTCCCCCCTCCCTCTTTCCTTTTGAATAAATACACACGAGTTTGAAAATCTCTTGATCATTTTTTATTTTTCAATCATGTGATCCCAAGATTTATGATTCAAATAGTTTCTCTTTTCTATTAGACCAATAGCCCTCGAGACGTTTAGTTTCATTTCAAAGTTCCAACCTATAGATCTGGTTTTCTTTACTTTTTTGGATCTTCAATTAATGTTCTTAGTTGTTCAATATTATCATATAAATTATAAGCATTGAGAAGTTTAATTTCATATCTCATAACTTTTGAGAAACGTGTGAAAATTCTAAACACATCTAAACCCATTTAAAAATGTTATAAGCGGACTACATGGGCAATCAACTTCTATGGGACCCACTTGGCTCACCTTTAACTAGTTGCAACCCCTTTGATAATCTTACCGTCCCATGATTTGGCGTCGACTCTGGTTCTATACTCATTGAACCTTCACTCACCATTGGATTGAAAAAAAAAAAAAGAATATCTATGGTTGAACTTAAGGCTAATTAATCAGAGGGCTAGGATAATATGGTGGAGCTAATTTTTTGGCTTCCCCTTATCCATAAATAAACCCTTCCATCTGCCCTCCTCCCATTGGTAGGCATTCATCTAAGTGGAGCCCACTAGCTGGACTATACTTAACAATATGCGGTCTACATGAAATAGACCATTCTCCTAAAACCGTTGAAAGTACTCAAATTAGCATTGTGAAAATGGTTATCTAAACAAACTTGGAAATATGTTTTACATATGTAACATTTGCATGTGAAAAAGTTGTATTTGCAAATTTGATTATCTGATTATGTAAAATCGATTATTATATTCTATACATACGAGGCAAACAACCCCTTTGTCATTTGATTTTGTTTCTTTATGTGATTTTCACCAGAATTCAAGGGATTTGATAGGACATGCCCAATGACTCATTTCAATTTTGATGCGAACTATTTTTATTTACCAATAGAAGGGCTTTTCTGTAGATTGTTGAGATTTATATGGTTGGACTGCAAAATCCATTTTTCTTAGAGATACTGGAATATAAGCTCCATATCGATAAGAAATGGTTTTTTTTTTAATATTTCAAAAATAAGTTAAAGTTTTCTAGTTACACATGAAAATACGTTGCGCCCATTTGGAAGTTCACTTGTAAAGTGAGTTTAAACTGAAGGGCCACTTTTAATAGACAAGGAAATAAGAGGGGTCTTTATAAAAAAAAAATACAAAAATCTCAAAATACAGCTTCTTGACTTTTTGTCATTTTGTAGCATGTGAAGGAGTTCTTTTGGCTTTTTGGAAAAAAATAAGAGGCCTTTTTTTCTATCAGTGGAATGAGAGATTTATTTACTTTTTGACTTTTATTTAATAAAAAGAGGTGTTTTTGGAAGTATTGTACCTTTTGATAAGACGCTTTTTTTTCTCTCTCTCTTAAAAGTGACCGTTCACTTTGAATTCACTTTACAAGTGATGTACCAAACAGGAATAAATGATAGAAATGGTAGAATTCTCAATATCACAAAACAGTGCTAAAAGTAGGAGAATATTTATGCATTTGAAAATGAGTTTTTAACAAGAAGGCATCCATATTTTTTCACAAAACCTATTATTAAAAAAAAATGCATTTAGAAAACCCCAAAAGTTCCCTATATTATATATTTTTACTAAAGCCTCCCTTGACTAATAATTCAACCATGCAAAGTGTAATTTAACAATTCAATTTTTTCATTTACGACCGATATGCCCTTAAGAAAAGATCAACTCTTTAGTTAAAAAAAAATAAGAAGACGATTTAGCCCTTAAACTTTGAAAACCTAAAATCAAATGCTAGAATCATTTGAATTTACCTAGGTACAGTTTGGCAAGTCTATTTCTATCGTCTATTTTGACCTAAAACTGATTGGAATCGAGTTTCTTTTTAGCATTTTTAGACCATTTGGAAACTTAAAAGAAAATCTCGATTTGAAGTGGTTTTAAGATGTATATGCTCCACTTGAAAAAGTTATGTTTTAGGTGAGAATTCAATTCAAGCCTCAAGTATGAAGCAAAACGACATACATTATTTTTTTTTATGATCAAGTTTGCCCTCAATTGTTTTATCATATTACAATAATATCCATATAAAAGTACTTCACCGTCCACTCTCATCTCTTCCTCTTCTGAGAAAACCCTAGCAAGGACGAGAGATACTCATCCTCTCCAACACTCGTGACCACTTCAACATCGTTCCCGACCGTTTTCAAGAATTTTTAGGGTTTGATGTGCCATTGATCTAATAGTCGTGCTTTTAGTATGATATTGTGTGAGGTACATGTTATGGAAGAAAATTCTCTTAAAAAATGAAGAAAATCCTCTTAAAAGATGGACTTGTATGGTTGTATCTCTACATACACATTAGTGAAAATTCTATTGGATCGTCGCCTCTATATGCAAAGAAGATGGGCTCACATCTCTATATGCAGGTTTGCATATTTCTCTTGTTGGATCTAGTTCCATTACAACTCCTTAAGAGTATCGTAGTGCTGTTGGTGCTCTCCAATATTTGACATGGATAAGACCTGACATTGCTTATGATGTTAACCAAGTTTGTCAATTTATGCACAAACCAACTACTAGCCATTGGACAACAGTCAAATGGATTCTACGATATATTAAGGGAACGGTAAGTCATGGGCTCATTTTCCGAAGATCATCTAGCTTGGAATTGACGTGCTTTTCAAATGCTGACTGGGCTGGTCATCTAGAAGATTGTCGCTCTACCTCAGGCCAATGTGTGTTTCTTGGCAATAATATAATCTCGTGGAGTGCCAAGAAGCAACCTACAGTTGCAAAATCTAGCATGGAATCTGAATACCGCTCTCTGGCTCATTTGCGCTGAATTATCTTGGATCTTATATATCATCAAGGATCTTCACATTCCTATGGTTCATACCCCAATCATATGGTGTGACAATGTAGGTGCTATCTCATTAGCCTCAAATCCCGTTTTTCATTATAGGACAAGCACATCGAGGTTGATTATCATTACATTCGGAAAAAAGTACTACGCAAAGAGCTTGTTGTCCTCTGTCTCCACAATTGATCAGCTTGACTGACATTTTCACCAAAGGGTTATCATCTGCTCGGTTCTCTTTACTCCGGGACAAGCTTATGGTTCGCTCTCGACCCATAAACTTGAGGGGGCATGTTGAGATAAAAGGAGATGAGATCTCCACCATAGGAAGTACAATCTCAAACAAAGATAAGCTTTTAGCAATGGGTATAGTCTTTAGGCAATTCAAAAGATAATGACAGAGAGATGGTTTAAACATTTGATTTTTCAAATATTTTCCTTCTATTTAGGAGTTGTAACTCATCTATATGAATTCTTATTAAGTGTAATCTTTCTATATAAGTACGGTCATGAAATCCTCTCAAAAAGTGTAGAGAGAGAGAGAAAAAACACTTGTTCAGAATTTATCACACGTCTCTTACACTCAAATCCCTCTCTTGAGCAAATCATATTCCAATAATAGTGCATACGTAGATGCATGATGGTAGTAAATTGGGGCTAGAGATGGAAAGATTCCATCATGTAAATGGCTTGACAAAAAAAAAAAAACTCATTTCTACTCCTTGGATTTAATGATTTGATGAAAAATTACACATGGGTTTGATGAAAAAGCTCATTTCTACTCATTGTATTTAATTTATTTCTATTATTTTTAAAAATAATTAAAATATTGTAGATGGATTTTATTTTCTACTCATTTTTTAATTTTGTTGTTGGAATTTGAATAAATTTTCTTGATTGAACCCAACTAGAGAGAACGAGGATTGTAGTCTCATACCATGTGTAAAATGTTAAATCATGAATGGGTAGATAGATAAGGTGGGGCACATAGGAAAAATAAGATAGATAAGGCGGGCATCAGTTGGACACTTATGGGTGGGCATTCATGATGGGTGGTCATTAGATATGCTTCGAAGTGAAATTCTAAGGAGTGAAGTATGAAATTTGATGGGCGGGCATTGGGTTAATTTATTTTTTCAAAGTGGATATTAACTATGCATTGAAGATATTGCATCACCTTCTCATGAGAATGATGGTGGACATGGGTCATGATGGATGTACAATGCCTTTTGATAATGTTAATTTCGTCGTTGCTAATATATGTAATATATAACATCATTTTATGACACCTAATATTCATTAATGATTTTCACATGCCCCCTGTGACTTTACAATGAAGTTTTATGATAATACTTTCTTTGAGAAATAGACAAAAATGCACTGTAATAAGCCCTCACATGTTTGTTTATTAAACAAGTTTTTTCAAATAGATATAATTGACACAAATATACTATTGCATTGCATGTCTTACCAAATGGACTATTTGTAGAAGGGTCAATTTGGAACAGATTTATATCAAATTGATCTATTTGAAATAAATATATTTAAGAAAGATAAGACTTGCTAAACAGACCCTATTTTTTTAAGGGGATTTGACATATTGGCCCCTCTTAAAAATTGTTTTCCCAAATACATGGCTGAGGGTAGGATAATGTCACCAGAGTCGTTTGACTCTAGTCCTCCTTTTTTTTTTTTACATTTTTGCCCAGGATCCCATGCCATCATGGGATCTGGATGTAAAAAGTCAAAAGAATTTCCCTAAAAGAAACCAAGCGCTTTTCACCTTTTACCTTTCCCCTTTCCCTTTCACCCATTTCGTTTTTTTTCACTTGCAGGAGGAGTCTGGACCCTGCTGTTTCAACGAACTGCAATTAGTATGCAACGAACTGTCAATGGCGGAAGCAGTGTGGTTCGTCTTCTTTCCTTCTCCGGCTACAGCACAAACTAATAAGACTCATTTAATGTAAAATTTCTGTTTCTGTAATTGGATTTGTTTTCATATTCTGTGTCGATGTTTGAGAAATGGGTTTTATGTTTATTGATAATTTTGAGAGATATTTCAGTGACTGGGTTCCTTTTCTTTTAGTTTTTCTCAATTTTGCTATGATGTTTGGGAAATGGGTTTTATGTTTGCTGATGATGAGAGAGAGATATCGATAATTATAGTTCTTTTTCTATGAAGTTTTTTTTCTCTTACGTTGATTTGTGGGAAATGGGTTTTTATGTTTATTGATAATGACAGAGCTATTTCCTTTCTTCTGGATTTGGTGGCAAAAAAGGGTTTTCTCATTGTGTTTTGGATGAAAGAGAGATGGGTTCGAACCCTTGGATGATGTCAGAGATGGATTTTCTATTTTAAATGTGTTCGTTTGATTCTGGAAGATGAAAATGTACATGAGTTCGTTTTTATTTGATGTTTGCTTTTGTTTGCTTTTGTTTTATTCTTTAACTGGAAAATGTTTGCTTTGTTTTGATCAATGCAGACAAACCCTTTCTGTGTAAATGGAGCCTAGCATTGGGGAGAAATCCAGTCCTGGAGAGAATTAGAAGAGGAAAAAAAGAAGTCCACTGTTCGGTTCTGTTGTTCCATTTTCTTTTTGTCTCTTTTCTCATTCTCAGTGCAATCCAGTCACCAGTAGCTTGCCAATTGGCCCCGTTGGTCCCCTTTACTCTAAGTTATTTTCTATTCCTTTTTTTTTTATCAATTGGCTTGTGTTCTGTGCTGGCAGTTGGTGTGTTGGGGCCAACTGTGGGAGAAATAGTAGTAGTTAAATTGTTAGCTCTTTTCTTTGTCTGGATCAGTGGTGTGGATGCTTGTGGAAAAAACTAGATAGGACCTTTTTAGACCTTTTAATTGTTGCCTTATTATATTTAATTCTTGGTTATTAAGGATTATGAAATACTTTAGAGGTCATTCTTATTTTAAGCATCTCCATGTAAATGTGATTTACATGTGTAAAAAGGTTATTCTTACAATGTATATTCCTTGGGTGACATTTAACGTATAATAATACTTTCTGCTATCAGTAGGGAAGTATTGCAATGTAGTGTATTGCTTCAGCTGACATTTAACAACAGGGCAGTATTGCAATGTAGTGTATTCCATTCACTGCCCTTGAATTACATATAGTAAGCAATCCCCAATATTTGTCGCTAGCATTTTACCAAACATTTGGGGTTTATGCTGATTAGGAATACATTTGGTGATGTGTAAGATGAATGTGCATATATGTGAATGGTACGATAAAATGTTACTTAGAAAATGCTACCAGAAAATGCTACCAGTTTGTAATATAGAAACTGAAAAAAACCATGATATCATGGGATAATCCCATGATATCATGGTTTTTCTGTAATTTATTTGGGTAAAATGTTAGTCCAACAACAGATCATTAAAATTTGGACTTTATAGAATTTTATTTCTATAATCACTACATATTGAGTTTTATCTCTCATCTGGTGCACACACTTACATTGATGGATTTTATTTTATTATAGATGGGCGGAACTCAACCTTGATCCACTTGACAGAAGCATTTTACAAGAACAAGATTACCATATTTCTGAAGTCATATGAAGTGGGAGGGTATGTTGAACTTTATGTATACAAGAACACATTTTGTTTAAGTTCCCATATAACTGTGCATGATATATTTGCATTTATTATTTTGATAAAGGAAGTGGGACCCCTCGTTTGTAAGCCGGCTACCATATTGAGCGATAAGTGGTCTTTGAACGAGACCCAAGAAGCATTCGTTCAAGAAACGGGCCTTCTTCACCTTTCTAAATTGCAAAAAATCACAACTGACCATGCACTAATATCTACATTAGTAGAGAGATGGAGACCTGAGACAAACACTTTCCATTTGGCTAGTGGAGAAGCAACAGTCACTCTTGAAGACGTTGCTTACATATATGGGCTACCCATCAATGAGAGAGTAGTTACAGGACGTACATTCTCTAGCCCTACCACAGTTAGTGAGGTGTGTTTAGAGTTGTTGGGTAAACAGCAAAAACAAGGCAGTATTGCAATGGTAGTGACTTAAGACTTGGCTCGTGAATGAGTAATCTTCGAAGAATGAGCAAATAATGGCTACAAGAGCATATCTTTTTTGTTTGGTTGCAGGGAAAATTTTTACAAATACCACTGGATCGATGGGGGGCGCATGGATTTTAGAGCTTTTCAGGGAGTTTAAAAAATATGCTTGGGGCCCCGCATGCTTGGCGAACCTTTACCGACAGCTATCAATAAGAACAGTCGCCAAATCAACCGCCAAGTATAAAGGTTCTAAGAGGCCTACTGATCACCAGAAGACCTTCGGCGGGCCTGTTCAACTCTTGCAAGTAAATTCGCTTACCCATTTGTACACACTATAAGTAAGAATCTAATTTTGTTCCATAATATTCTAATAATGCCTACTAATTATTTGAAACAGATTTGGGCCATATCTCGTATGTCAATTGGGCGAGAAATTAAATCAGCTCAACAATGGGATGATCACTTCGAATTCCCCTTTAGCCGGATGTGGTCCCGGCGCTTGATGAGTCACAAAACCTTCTCCACGGTGGAAGTTGTTTGTAAACAACTTGACAGCCAAGACCCAGATAATGCAAGTGCTTACATATAATATTTAATTACGGGATCTACATATAGGGTTTTACATTTTAAAAGAGATAAATGTACTTGACGTTTTATTTAATAAATGGAGTTCATTTGGCGGCCATATGTTGGTTTTAAAGAAGAATTGGCCAATATGGTGGATGAACAAGAAATGGAGGCATTTAGCTCACAGACAATGGTGGTCTGTTACTGGATTGTTGAACGTCATAATAGCAATCGTGTGATGAAGCAATTCGGCCTTCAACAAATAGTTCCCCCTCCATTCTACGGTGCATTCAATAGGGAAGATAGGGTCTTGAAGGCCACCGTAGACTATTCAAAGAAAATGAAAGAAGGAATTAAAGAGTGGAATGATAGAAAGAAATCGGTGCTTAAAGGGGAAGTCGAAGTTGATAGCAACCGTCACTCGGAGGAGTACTTTTAGTGGTATAGGGGTATTACCAGATTGAGAATTGGACGAATTGAAGTTGTGGAAGGCGCCACTATCCCTGACCTTGAGCAAGAGCATAATCATACACAACAAGGTCCAGGTCACTCTCAATTGCATCCACAAACAGATTTGTCTGACTCAACTATGATGGAGATTGGTGATTTTGCTTCCCATTTACTATTAGGAGTTGAAGATATGAAAAAGCAACCGGATAAAGAAAAAAAGATTGATGAAATTCTTGGATAGAATAGGTCGTAAGATCATGCGATTTAAATCAGCATGTGCTTCCAGGTTTGTGGAATTTAAGATGCATGATTGCATTAGCTCCAGCTTAGATGAGGAGGAAAGGAAAGTACGTGGCACTTACTTATTTGATGTTAATCTCTTTCTTAAATATTACTATGTATGTGGTTATGATTGAATAAATGTTTACATGCATTACAGAGACCAAAAACATCGGACAGTAGCAGCAGTCAACTGACGCCCAGTAATGTTCTATTAGAAATGACAATGTATCACATCCCACCAAGTCCAATTTATGTAGATAGCATATCCTCCCAACCTGTTGAGGATGTTCTATCTAGTCCAAGTGGTTTTCTCACCCCTCCACGACCAGTCTTCACGCAGGAATCTTTTGTAGAACCGTCACCAGGCGAGTCTCCCCCCTCCAAAATAATAAGAATCAAAGCTCGATACAGGAAGAATACGCTGCCTGTGCGGTTTCAGCCATACCATGTGACAACTTATGGTGCCCGCAGTGCTGAGTACAGTCTTACAGTTGAGGAGGCCACCCTACTTGATATTTTTTGGAATGAATATAAAGCAAAGTAAGTTACTTCTACTAATATCTCAAGTAGATAAGTCGTACCTTGTGGTTATTTGGAATTGAATAAGTTGTAATATTGCAGTGATCCCTCGTTAGCCAAGATTTGCACGGTTATCCCAGCTAGCAAAATGCGTCAACTCCTACGTAATGAATGGCTGGATACCAAGGTGAGGACAAACAACATACAATGGATAATTGGTTTCATTATCTTGCGTCTGTGCGTACCAAATATTTGATATCTAATTATGTGTTCGTACCAAAACATTCCTTTGCGGGCCATGGGATTATTGGTTTGAAATTCTGGCTACTAGGGTGCGGGGTGCTCACTTTTTCCATGCTAACCTTGCGGCATGATCATACTAAAGCCTCCCACTTGAATTGCCTTTTTGCATTCAAATGTAATGATAATCACCTAAGCCTCCCACAGGAATGGTACAGAGATCCAAAGACACATCCGGCTATCTACCATAACTCGTTTGGATCCCCAGAGAGAAGATACTGTTACAGCTTCAGCTCTCGCGATTGGCTGGTATTCCCGATGTGTACAGATAATCATTTTCACCTCTTGGTAGGAAATGTTAAATTAGGAAGATGGGAATATTACAACAGCTTAAACGGTTTTGTTGACAATCAAATTTTAGAATGCTTTGTAAGTATTGATTTCATCAATTCCATCTTAGATCCAAGCACACTTCTGTCATAACTAATTTTAACGCATGTTCTTTTTCAGACCACTTTTGTCGCATCCCGGCTTCGTGACGATGGTTGGTCCAATCCTGTAAGTTGGAGGTTAGTGGGGATACCGAACATGCCACAACAAGTCAATGGGTGAGTAAACATTTAATGAATAATACTGTTGATTTCATTATTATTGCATAAAAATGTAATAACATTAAATTGATGTGTGCAGCCATGATTGTGGGTTTTTCACTTTGGCCTATGTAGAGCATATTGTCATAGGACGGCCTATGAATTTCAATCAACAGGACATGTGGTATTATTGTAGAGCAAAAGTTGTACACGATATGTATCTGCAACAAATTGCAACACATCAGCATCAGTTTATTCAAGGGCACTGAAGTTTGTGTTCCTTTGTGAATGCAAGTATTTCTTGGCTATGTAAATGGAAACTTTCTGTAATTGTACGTGGATATGTTTTGTGAATGTCGTATTGTGGATGGGATGATGTAATTGGAAATGATATCATGGGAATATGTAAATGCTTTTGAAGGAGATAAAAAACTGAAAATGATGTAACTGGCAATGATTTTGTTATGAAATGGTTTGTTTTCCTTCCGGAAGGCAGCTGAGATTGTATTCAGAGTGGGATATGGAGTTTAGTTTTTGAACATAAAAGGTTCAATATGATGTGATTGATGTGTTCAATTTTGGTTTCAAAGGCTAGGATCATGCGAGGTCATTTTTTAGGTCAATAATTATTTTTTGGGTAATCTCTGATTTCTTTATTCTTAATTTATAAATTAAATTGATTTTTTTTCAATAATAAAAATTAGCCAAACTAAAGTTTTTCTCCCTTGTTTTTTATCTTTTTGTGAATGGAAAAGTTGGAGCTTATTCTGGAGTAACACTGGACTCACCCATGAAGTAATTGAAAAATTTTAGTACTGCAATTATGGAAAAATTCCAGAGAATGCTCTCGCTATAGCCACACTTTCCTCGCTATAGCGATAATTGCGACAGAAATTCCAGCCTGTCATCATGAAAAAAATTCCAGAGAATACTCTCGCTATAGAACACGGTCTTGGTTAATTTTAGGTGATTTACTATTTGACTTTTCACATCCAGATCCCATGATAGCATGGGATCTTGGGCAAAAACGTAAAAAAAAAGGGAGGACCAGAGTCAAACGACTCTGGTGACATTATCCTACCCTCAGCCATGTCTTTGGGAAAAATTTTTTTAAGAGGGGCCAATATGTCAAATCCCCTTTTTTTAATCTACATCCAAGGCCAAGCCTTTCCATTGCCATGCCTTCCTTGATCATCATGTAGTTAGGTGGGCCCCACCAAAAGTAACTTGGATAATTAGTGAGTTTGTTTTCTAAGCATAAGTAGAATTCCTATCATTTATTCAAAAAGACTTAAATGCTACACAGTCAATTATAACATAGAAGACAAGGGACTCGTGAGGTTTTCTGAAAAACACATGGGCTCTTCTTTTTTTTTTTTTTTTTTTTTTTTTTTTTTTTTTTGTAAAATCCTCTTTTTAAAATCCATGTAATAAGTCCCATAACAAATAAAAACTAGGGGTATTCATGGATTGGGCCAATCCAGCCCAGCCCCGGCCCGCCTGCCTTGGGCCAAAAGTTTTTGTACTCGGGTTGGGCACAAACATTTTATTTAGGCCTGTTTACTAGGCACTGGGTTTAGTGGTAGAGAGCCCAAGCCTGGCCCTGATATTAACAAAAAATATTACTAGACACTATAATTGGAGGCCCCATTCGAAGACATACAATTTCATCTGCAAATGCGTGTCACCGGCACCAGAGTTACCACTTAGAATCATACAAAAAGCCTTGCTTTAGTTTTATAAAGCAAGCTCCGACTGGGCCTAGGCTTACTCATTTTTCAAACAGACTGGGCTTGCGCAGCCACTCAAGGCCCGATTTAGGCTTGAGCTGGGGTTGGATATTTATTTTAGATGTCGGGGCAGGCCTAAATAGACCTGAGCCCGGACCATGAACACCCCTACATCAAACTCACTCATACCACATATGTCCTCCTAAAATGAATGGAACCAGTGACATTAAATCCATCCTGGAAGGCGAGTGCATGTAGTTCGACTGTCCAATTTAACTAGGCTTAGGGTTCGACCTAAGTATTGGTATGCGGGTGCCTGCACACCCGTGAGATTCGAGAAACACCTAAATGATATCTTTAAAAAATTTTAGTTTCTTATTTGCTTTCTTAACTTGACCATTACCGGCACCACCCAAGTGAAAATCCTGAGTCTGCCATTGACCAGGCTCGATCTTTTTATAAATAATAAAAGGAAATAAATAATAAATTTTTTTAATAACTAATGGTGGATTTTCCCCAGTTTTTACTACATTTAACAAGTTTTGAATGATAGCAGTGTCCTGGTTTTTATCTAACTAAACTAATGCAGGTATAGTCTTGTCAAACTTGATTCACTCAACTACTCTATTCCAATTCTTATGACAACCTAATTATAGTTTGAACCTCTATTAGATTGATCACTTGTACAATTAAGGTTTTTATCTCCTTGGGGCTTGGGGATATCAAGTATTTACTTTTAATTAATCCAATCATAGTTCTCGCTCAAAATTAAAATGAAAATACCTCATATTTCATTCAATCAACTCTTTGATGATTTATGCGGGTTTGCCCTAATCCGACCTGTTTTACAGCAGGTCAAGATCGCCTGACCGGTGATGGACTTATGTAGGACACGATTGGGCTCACGAAAGTCCAATATGAGTCGAATATGGATGGGGTCAGATTTTGCATCCCCTACCTCCATCAATAATCATGCATGCCCAGTGGCTACTTGTGGTCCCATTCAAAACTACTTGAATTTCCTACTAAAAATTTGAAATTCCCGCCTTATTCTGCATTTGCAACTCTGGAGTACGACCCCCTTCTATTGGTTAGAAATCCGAGCACACGGATTGCCAAACATCTTCAAATTTGGACCGTCGAAATGAAAATCTGACGCGGATCGCCATTCTTCTATAAATACAAAACCCGCCAAACTCATCTCCCCATCCGCTGTTTGAAAGATCTCTCACGAAGAGAATCGATTTCTATTTGATCGTCTTCTATTCGATGAAATTCCCCATAGAGAGAGAGATGGAGGCAACGGAGACGATCAAGCCTGCTGGAGGGAGGAAAGGCTCTGCGAGAAAGAAAGCCGTATCGAAATCCCTCAAGTCCGGGCTTCA
Organism: Camphora micrantha; assembly: GCA_003546025.1. NCBI lineage: Eukaryota > Viridiplantae > Streptophyta > Magnoliopsida > Laurales > Lauraceae > Camphora > Camphora micrantha. The sequence goes on along the minus strand of QPKB01000028.1, from coordinate 78,273 downwards.
GTTCCCTGTTGGGATAATCTTAAGGTTCTTGAAGAAGGGGAGGTATGCGCAGAGGCTTGGATTTGGTGCTCCCATATACTTGGCTGCTGTTCTTGAGTACTTGGTAGTAGAGGTATATCAACCAAAAAAACCCTCTTTTTTCTCTCTCATTCTCAATCTTTTCTCGTTTTCCTGTTCTGGGTTATGTTGCAATGTGCTTAATCCTCTGCAAATGCTTGAAAATCTTAAAAAGCTAGGGACCCATCAATCCATTTTCTTTTATGTGTCTATAGAACTCTATACATTTGGCTGAGCATTCATTCTCCTTTGGCAGGTGTTGGAGCTTGCTGGAAATGCTGCTAGAGACAACAAGAAGATCAGAATCATCCCAAGGCATGTGCTTTTAGCAGTGAGAAATGATGAAGAGCTTGGGAAGTTGCTGCATGGTGTGACAATCGCTCATGGTGGGGTTTTGCCGAACATCCATTCAGTTCTTCTCCCTAAAAAAACAGATAAAGGGAATGCTGAAGCTACTAAGGCTCCCAAGTCTCCCAAGAAAGATTGAAGCAATGCTTTTTCTATTTTGGGGGTTGTGACATTTTGTAAATGGGATTGAGATTTGGTATAGGAAAGTTGTTAAATAAAGTTTTATTCAGATCGGGAGCTCTTGATGTTTTCTCAGCAGTGTATGATTTGAAACGTCATTTTTTCGCAAACTTTTCTTCTGATTATATTATTTTGGTGTATCTTATTTTAATAGGGCTATATTGAGATTTGATCTATGATGTGGCTGTAATAGATCAATAGTTTGAGATTTTAGCTTTAATAATAGTTTTTAAAATTTAAGATTAACAATGGGCTGTTTTGAAATTTATTTACTTGACCACAGTGCATATGAGCAACATGCATCAAGAACAATCAAGATGTGGGGTTGACCTTTGAAGTTTTGTCTTGGATGGTCTTGACTTATGGTATATAATGTATGTGTAGGTGAAAATGCTTTGGGCCCTACCAATGGCATACCTAAGTTTTTGTTTTGAGTTTGGGGCGGGGGAGGGTTGTGGGGGTGGTTCCAAATAAGTAGTTAAATTTTGTGGGCAAGACCAAGATTTTCATGTGAATTTTGATGGTAGGTGTAGAACTTTCATGCGGGTTTTGGAGGTGGGTCTAAGATTTTCATGCATGTATTAAAGGTAGACCCAAGTCTAGGGAGACTGCCCTATAGCTTTTTACATGAGTAAGCCCTTGGGCGTCAGTGCAATGTCATTGCATTGGATTATATGGGCAATGGATGGATGTACCCTCAAATGGGACCCACAAGTGATTGGATTGGATTTATGTTATGGTCACAATAGATCCATATACCATCACATACAAATCAACAACAAAGAATAGCCATCAAATGAACCCAACAAATGGGCCCACTACTATACAGACCATTTATAAAATGAACTAGTGGCTTCTTCAATAATTATTATAACTAATATCCCAAGCTATGCAGCCCTGCAAATACATAATAGATCCAACTCAGTTTGTCACAATTGAAATAGGATAATACATGGGGAGTTAATTTGTTGCAATGAACTCCCTAAGGCCTACATAGGCCCATGACAATCATAGTAAAAGTGGAGGATGGAAAGGTCTCAGAGAGATCTATAAGTACAAACTCATCATCTTAGCACCTTGATCCACGACTCTCAAATTTAATGACATTGGAAAAAATATTTTTTTAAATTCCCAATTCAAAGGTAAGTAACAATTGAATGAGTTTTGGACCTTTGCTAGATCATAAGTGGGGCCCAACTATTATCAGAGCCTGATATCCCAAATTATACATCTATTGCAACTGCATCTTTATCTAACTCAGTGAGCCTGATTGAAATAAGACAACCTATATAGAGAGAGATAGAGGAGGGCTACAAAACTCCCGAAATGCCCCTTTTCAATTGTCACATCTCGGTCCCGAATTACCCTGGCCTAGGGTAATCTCCGAGATGTAACACACGTACTCCCGTGTGCTGTACCTAGGCCTGTCAATGGGACACATTGAAATGGGTAAAAAGCCCGGCCTGGCTCGTCCCAAGCCCGAAAATACAGGGCTTTTAAAATCTTTTGAGCCCAGTGGGCTGGGCTTGGACAATACATTTTAAAGCCCGGCCAAAATAGGACTGGGACTGGGCAGAAACAACCCAGCCCGTTCAGGCCTGGCCCGCTGCAAAGTCATTTAAAAACAATTAATTATATATTACAATGGTGGAAATTAAATTCAACTAAGTATCATATTTTATCTCGAATGGCTTATGATATTTTAGCTATTCCAGTTTCTACCGTTCTTTTAGAGTCAGTATTTAGCATCGGAGGGGTACTTGACCCACATAGGACTTCTTAACCAAATACGGTAGAAGCATTAGTTTGTGCCTAAGATTGGTTTAGTCATGACCCAACTAGTGATGGTGATTTAGACAATGATGGGAATGCACTAACTGATATTTTAGACATATTAAAAGAAAAATAATTTATGTTGATTTCTTTTTTACATTACTTGACCTATATAGGATATTCATTCTCATTCATTTTATTGATTTTCTGATTTTCTACTTTCACCAGCAAAAAAAAAAAAAAAAAAGTTTTTAACTGATCCTACATTACTTTAACTTGACTTATATAGGATACTCATTCTCATTCATTTCTATTGATTTTCAGATTTTCTACTTTCACCGGCAAAAAAAAAAATACCGAAAGGTTTTAACCGTTCCTACATTACTTGACCCATATAGCCTATAGGATATTCATTCATTTCTATTGATTTTCTGATTTTCTACTGTCGCCGGCAAAAACAATAAAAAGTTTTTAACTCCGCCATGTCACTTGTTGCACTGCATTGCCGGTCCCGAACCCGAAAAAAAGGAGGAGGGTTTAAAGTTCAGTTCACACCGGGTGTCTGGTGACAGGAAGAATAATTAGAGAATGTTTTGCTTATTTCCAAGATCAAGTAAGCCCAGGCCCGGCGCTGTCCCAGCCCAGGCCCGTACGGGACGGGATTTGATGTAGGCCCGTTCAATTTAGGGCCGGGATTGGACAACACCTGGCAGGCTTGTCCTATTTTCGGGACGAGATTGGACAACCGAAGCCCAGGCCCGGCTCGGCCCGGCCCATTGATAGGCCTAGTTGTACCTGTCTCGAGCCAAATACAACACACAAAGGAGAGAAAACAACTTTCTATACATGTGAGTGAGAACTCACTAAAACACATCGACAACAATTAATCATAGCGGAAGCTGTATTTCATTCATGTTAGGGTATCAATTCTCATTGAGTCCATTTAGTATTTTCAAGTTTCAATACAAAAGAATTATACAAATATATATACATTGTTTTACAAAAGAGGCTGTATAAAAGAACCCTATACAAACAATACCAAAAGTATAACAAAAGAATAACTAAACCTAAGTGTAGCCCACACAAAAAGGGGCTGGCCACACACTATAGAAGGTCACAAAAGGGACATGCGTGCTCTCCGACGGAAAAAATTTAAGTTGGCTCTAGCTTTGGCCACTTTTCTAGCCCTGAAGGTACCTCTTGGGTAGACTTCTCTCCCTCTTTGGTCTCCTTAGGACCGGAGGCTATACCTGCGACTGTGGCACTAGAAGTAGTATCATTAATACGACGATTAAGCAAGTATAGACAATAATAAGGAAATACATAATGTATCAAATTAAATTTAAGACGGATAAATTTTATAGATGCCAATGATAAGTATCAACTAGGCAAATTATATGCAGTTTGAATAATTTATGCTTGTGAATCAAGTGAAATGAAAACATACAATTTGGCTACTACGTTAAGCTCATCCTTTCAATAGAGAGCAAATCTAGTTGGGATGTCACCAGCTGCCCGGCCAAAGGCTAGCTGGCTACCCGGGTTCTGGAGTTCCGGTGCTCTAGATGACTTACTGCAGTAGTCTCGAATAACTAAACCGAGTTTAACCCCGTCGGGTATCATAAGGCCGAAGCTAAGTAGTGCCGACTCGATCGAATCAAATACAAATCAAATTATAATCGGGATTGAGTGAGTTTCTATTTCTCTTATCCATAATCAAATCGAATCATATTCACATATCATATTACTCACTCAATTTGTATTTTCAACGAATACTGAATTGTGATGGACCCGATTCTTCCCTCTCTCCCGCTGCCTCCGCCCCGGGTCTTTCGGGGTACGGCGGAGGGGAGGAGAAGAAAAGATAAAGGGTATCAACATCTTTCTTTTTTTTGTACGGGTATGCCAATTTCACTTTTCTTCTTGGAATTTAGGAATGGTGATCCGAAGATTCACCTTCACAAGTAGAAAGGGGAAATGAAACTTTTTCTAGTTTCTATTGTACGCATATTTTAAGAAAAGAGACAAAAGGGTTTTTTTGAATGTTGTGAAAGGCGATTTCATTTGTTGCCGTGAAAGGCGATTTTGCCGTAAAAGGCGATTTACAAGTCTTATCCATTATGAAAGACAAGAATTGTGATTTTTGTCTCTAAAAGAAAAATAAAGTACAATAGAAATCAAGAAAAGGAATCTGACTTCTCATTCGATTGTGGGGACACGTTCAGATCGACGGTCGCGAGTCATGTATGGGCTCCTCCATCGTCCATGCAGATGAGAACACGATGCTTGGATTCTTGGCTTGGCTTTTTAACCTCAGATTTTTAAAGGACAAAGACCAAGAGAAGGTCTTATATCCGATAAAAAGCTAAGAAACGGGCTGAAAAGCCACGTTTTAGCCATGTTGGTAGAAGAAGGGAGGTCCTTGGGGGGGTGGCCCCCCAATGGTGCTTCAATCACCTTTTGGTGGTCTTTGCAGCAGACTTGCAGGGACTCTGGATTTTCTGAGCAATTCTCTGGATTTTTTTTGTCTTTGTCGGGGGGAGAGCGAGAGCTAGATCCTTTCCCTTTGGAATGCCTTCCTATTTATAGGCCTTTGGTAGCCATTTAGGAGGGTTTATGAGCATTGAATGCATTAATACTCATAATGGGAGGAGTTACAAGTTTTTAAATTACTTGTTTTGTAACTCCTTTTTCCTTGAATCTGATTGGCCGATGGAGAATAATGAGCTTTTAATTGCCTTTAATCCCATCATGGGAGGAGTTTCATGGCTTTAATGCCATAAATCCTTTGACTTGTAACTCCCATTTGCTTGCTTTTGATTGGGCCGTCCAAAATAATGAGTTAATGACCGCATTAACTTGTCATAAAACGGGTCATTTAACCTCATTAATTGGTCGCCAAGTCGCTCGAAGAGTCGCGGGCCGCGCCGCGTCTTTTGGAATTCTTCTTGCGATGACCGCCGGTGGATCCACATGTTGTTTGATGTTGGATGGCGGTGCAATTTCAGACATTGATTAATGTCAACGTGCCGGCAACATCTGTCCTGTCGATTTCACGATCGGGCGGGCAGAAAGTGTGCTTTCTTTGTCGGCCGGTTGGCGATTTCGAGGCATCTAATGATCATCCAATGATTTCGGCGGCGAATCCGTGATGTTGACGAAGATCGACGGATTTCATGCACGAAAAATCAGATTTTGGAAAAATCACATGGGCCAATCAACTCGAAACGCGAAAAGGACCCGAAAAAAAGGTCTTCCGGCGATTTTTGGGTCGCCGGAATTCCATGGTCGCCGGCGACCATGCACCCATGGTCGCCGGCGACCATGGGCCAAGGTCGCCGGCGACCATGGGCCTTGGGCCCATTTTTTGGCCGCCGTTCGGTCGCCGTTTCTTCGCCGTTTTTCGATTTTTTTACATTCTTTTTTCTTCTATATTTTTCCTGACATTTCCCCTCATTTATTGGCCTGATTCTCTTGAAGAAAACCCGACGAGAAGCCACGCAAATCGGAGCACAAAGTTTCCTATTTTTCTGGAAAGCCGAAGACTTTGTTGTGTGGTATTGCCGATTTTTTGTCAAGCATTGAAACTAGGCCAAACGATGTCGGAATGACCTGAAATTCGACGTGGAGCTTCTTGAGCAGTAGATAGGACCAACCATAGGCTTTGGTTTGAGTTTTGAAGCCGTTCGGGGTCCCGTAAATGCTTGCCTTAATTTCGCCATGAGAGAAATGTCGAGCTTTGACTTGTGGTCAACCGATGTCCGATTGACCTGAAATTTGACAGGGAGCCTCCTGAGTAGTAAGTAAGACCAACCATGGGCTTTGGTTTGAGTTTTGAAGCCTTTTGGGGTCCCACAAACGCTCGCCTTGATTTCACCTCGAGGACAATGCCGAGCTTTGAAACTAGGCCAAACGATGTCCGTTTGACCTAAAACTTGACAGGGGACCTAGTGGAGTCATTTTGAGATGATCCATTAGCTCCAATTTGGATGCCATGATTCTGGGGTGCTCCGCTGCCGGTAGGCCTGTTTTTGCTTCCTGAGAGTTGATGAAGGGTCAAACGTCGTCCGTTTGACTTGAAATTTGGCAGGGGGCCTTTTGGAGGTATTTTGAGACCATCCGTAGGCTCTGATCGAAGTTTTGAAGTCTTCGACACTGTCGCTGCCGGGAGCTCCTGCCTGGCTGTCGGAGGAGTGAAGATAGGCCAAATGATGTCGAAATGGCCCGAAACTTCATGTGTACCCTTCTTTTGGCTGCTTTGAAGGATCTTGCAGTTTTTGTTTGATTCTGACAAGATCTGGTGCTTGAAGTGGCGCCTTCCTATTTATGGCAGGATGTGGCTCCATGTAGCTTTTGGTGTTGAAGGGATATAGTGACATTTTTTGTGTCAACAAATGCCCCCTCGAGGTACAGCGACGAGGTGCTCAGCTCTAGCAGTCGGTGTGCCTCGAAGAGAATTTGAAGGAGATCTTCTTGCTTGACCAAGAGTCTTGAGCGTTTTTCTTTTGATGGAGTTGCTTTTTTGAGCTTCCAAGGGATTTCGCAGTAATGAGAGGGGTCATGTACCGTCTCAAGGCAAGGATTTTGAAATGACATTTGGATATGGGTTTTTAGTTTTGGGTTTTCCCTTTTAATCTTGTGAACCTAAAGGCTTTATATGGCACATTAGGCGGCTAAGAAGGTTTTTTGGTTTTTGACCTTGTGACCTAACAGGCTGTATGTGGCGAGTTAGGGGGTCGGGATTTTGGTTTTTGGTTTCGGTCTTGTGACCTAATAAGCTGTATGTGGCAAGTTAGGGGACCATGGTTTGGTTTTTGGTCACTCTTTGGGACAATTTTGGGTCCATTGGAGTGGTTTGGTTTTTTTGTGGAATGTCAATTTCAAGACTGTGGCTTGATTTGGTGCATGGGGTTGGATGGTTTGGGTTTCTTTTGGAAGCCCATGAAGCTTGGAATTTTTTGTATGGTCCAATCAACTCAAGAGAGGCATGGAACCATTTTTGTATGCTCTTGGTAAGAGAAATTTTGACTAAAAGCCACTTTTAGTGCCTAGGTGGTCAAACCTGGCTCATATGGGCTAACCCATGGGACTTTAAGCTTTTTAAAAATGGCTTAGATCTCATGTGGTGTCATTTTGTAAAGAATATCTAAAAATATCCCTTTTGTGTAGAGAATATCTAAAAATATCCTTACTTGGAGAGAATCTCTCAAGTTTCCTTGATTTTGGGAGAGATTTTCTCAAAGTTTCTCAAATCCCCTTTCTTTTTGGAGAGAATTTCTTAAGAATCTCCTCTTTAGGAGAGAATATCTCAAATCTCCCTTTCTTTTAGGAAGTTTGCTAATTTTTAGCACTTACCTCCTTGCTTTTCTCCTCCTTTCCTCTTTTGGTTTGCTTTTTCTATAAAAGCAATGGAGATGGGTTTTCTTCCTCTTGTTGTTTTCTCTTTGCAAAAACCTTCAAGAGTGCTCCAAGATAAAGAATTTCTCAAGGATCTTCAAGTTTCTTCTTCTTCTTCTCCATGGCTTCAAGTAGGTCTTCTTTTTCCAAGAAAAACCCCATGTAGATGTAGAAAAGTTTCATTTTCTTTTTTTTTTCTTCTTTTTCTCTTTTCTTTTTTTTTTCTCTTTTTTTTCCGTGTTTTTCTTTCCTCTTTTTTTTTCTGTGTTTTTTTCAGTTTTCTTGCTTCTTTCTTTTTTTTGTGCACGTTCTGCCTTTTTTTTTCGTTTTTTTTTTTTTATTTCTTCCACTTTTTTTCTTTTTTTTTTCGGGCCTCTTTTTTTGTGTTGTACGGACAGGTCCCGTACGGACCTGCTGTACAGCCACGTGCCTGTGGGCACGTCCATGGGCCAGCCCCTTTTTCTCTCTTCTTTTTGTTCTTTTTGTTCTTTTTTTTTTTTTGCTCACCATGATATGAGGTTTATGCAATTCAAGATGATCAATGCATTTTTTCTTCTCTTTTTTTTTTTTTTTAAATGCATCAAGATAGAAGGCTAAATTCTAGGTCAAGTCTAACATGGATTTTTGACTTAGACAAAGTTGATTGGTTTTGACCAAATTGGGTTGGAATTGGTCAAACTTTTGTCAAAGTTTTCCTAGCATCTAATGCATGATGGTTTTATGCATGATTTTTGGTAAATGGAATTGGGAGCATGATGATGCATACCTCGAATTTTCTTGCAAGTCTTGGGATTTTTGGAGCTTGCAGCAATGTTGAGCCCACTTCTCCAGTCTCGCAGAATTTCGAGGAGCTTTGCAAGTTTTGGAATTTTGAGCTCGCAGCAATGTTGAGCTCTTTTCTGATCTTGCGGAAATTTGAGAAGAAAGGCTTGATCTCGCAGCAATGTTTGAATTCAAGTCTTCTTCGAGAACCCTTCATTGATTATGAGCTCGCAGCAATGTTGAGCTCATCTTTAAGCTTCCTTTCTTTTTTTCGAGGTGCCTCCCTTTTCTTCGAAATTGCCCCGGAACCATGCCAAAATTTCGCTAGGATTTTTTTTTTATAGCAAAATTCCGTCATTTGGTGCTTGATTTCTTCCTTTCTGACTTTTGCAGGTGGTTCCTCCAGAACGAACAAGGGTAAGGGCCTTGTTACTGATGCACCTCGCCGATCTGCCAGATCTTCCAATGCGGCCGTTCAACAGGCGTGGGAAGAGGTTGACGGGAATCTCCGAAGCAAGACTCAGGAGCATGAGCGATGGCAACTTCTTTGGGAGGAATTCCCCCGTGTTGAAGATGGATCGCGGTTTTCTGCTGCATTTTATGGCAGCATCTTGAAGAAGCGTGGCCTGGAAGCTTTGGAGGCTGAGGCCAAGAGTCTGCTCGAGGACCTTAGTCTTTGGTTGAAGACTATGATGGACTGAGCTTTTGACAAACTTTCTTCTTCCATTTTTTTTGGTACCTCCATGTATAAATATTTTGGCACTCTATTCTTTTTTTGTATCCCCTTGTTCTACTTAAATTCTTTTTTGTTGAAAATAAGCAAAAGTTGAATGGGAATGTTCGTTTGAAAATCTTGATCAAAAGGTTATCATTTTGTGAAAATCTTTTGTCAAAAGTGTTGTTTTGGCATGAAAGCCAGATTTTGTGGCACAAAGCCTGGTTTTTGATGGCTTGAAAGCCGAAAATTTTGAGGTGGCATGAAAGCCGATTTTGGTGGCGTGAAAGCCGATGTGGCATGGAAGCCGATTTTTGGCATGAGAGCCGATTTTTTGTTTTTGGCGTAAAAGCCGGATTTTGACATGAGAGCCGATTTTTTGTTTTTGGCGTAAAAGCCGGATTTTTGGCATGAGAGCCGATTTTTGGCGTAGAAGCCAGATTTTTTGGCATGAGAACCGATTTTTGGCGTAAAAGCCGGATTTTTTGAAAACCAAGTTTTGTTTTGTTAGCATGAGAGCCATATTTTGTTTTGATTTTTGGCGTGAAAGCCGAGTTTTTTGGCGTAAAAGCCGAGTTTTTGGCGTAAAAGCCAGATTTTTGGCGTAAAAGCCAGGTTTTTGGTTTTCAAAAATGCAAGTATCGACTAAGAGTCGCCTCCCTGCTGAATGGTATTGCAAGTATCGATAGAATGTCGCCTCCTTGCTCATTCGGTTGCGAGTATCGATGGAATGTCGCTTCCTCGCGAAGTTGGGTGCAAGTATCGACTAAGCATCGCTTCCTTGCTTTTTCTTCAAAAATTTTATTTTGCGGGTATCGATGGAATGTCGCCTCCCCACGATTTTTTGAAATTTGAGGTTTTTTTGAACCTTTGTTTTTCTTTTGAAATTTGGGTTGTGGATATCAACTGGAATGTTGCGTCTCCACGATTTTTTTGAAATTTTGCAAGTATCAACGAAGTGTTGCTTCCTTGCGATTTTGAGGTTTTGGAGGTATCGAATGGGGTTCGCATCCTTCCAATGGGTTTTTGCGAGTATCAACTTGACATCGCTTTCCCGATTTTTGTTTTTAGACACGAGGGTCGTAAATTTTGACCTAAAACCATTTTTTGGCGGTAAAAGGCAAGGCGGACTAGGGTGGAAATTCCTAAGTCCTGATTTTTGTTTCAAACCGAGAATTTTGGGTTCAAGGATCGAAAATTTTGGTTAAGTTTGGGAAGAGGCTCCTAAACTTAGATTTTTGGATTTTGATTTTCTTTTGAACAATGAAACGATGAAAGTAAGCATTGTTTTGAAAGTTCAACATAAAGGTGAAAAATCCAAAAGGAGTGGGTTTGACGAGCAAGTACCTAGAAATAGGCTTTGGCCTTGTAGGCGTCGCTCTGACCCAGTGGAGGAAGTCTTCAAGGGTAGTACCGCTTCAAGAACTTGCCGTTGATGGGCAGCTTACATCTATCACCTTCCATGTTTAGAAGTGCGTATGCACCATTGGAGAAGACTTGGTCGATGACGAAGGGTCCCTCCCGTTTTGGTTCAAATTTGCCTTTGGATTTGTGAGCGAAAACCATCGGCCTTTTTACCGCAAGAACCAAGTCACCCTTTTTGTGGGCGCGTTGCCTGACCTTTTTGTTGAAAGATCCAGCCATGCGTGCTTGGTAGAGCTCAATGCTTTGGAGTGCCTCGAGCCGTCTCTCATCGAGATTGTCCAGCTCTTGGAGTCTTAATTTGACATTGCTTTCTTGCGTCATGTCATTTTGTAGAGATACCCTTAAGGAAGGAATTTGTACCTCTAAAGGGACAACAGCTTCGCATCCATAGACCAAAGAGAATGGCGTGCTATGGGTTGGTCCTCGAACGGTGGTTCGGTAGGCCCACAAAGCTTCGGATAGTTTGTCGCCCCAGTCCCTTTTGTGGCTAGAGACCATTTTCTTGAGAATTTTGCAGAGTGTCTTGTTGAAGGCCTCTGCCAGTCCATTTGCCGCCGGATTGTACGGAGTTGAAGGACAACTTTGGATTTTGTATTTGTCGCAGAACCTGTAGAATTTGTGATCACGGAATTGTGGTCCGTTATCATGGACGAATCTTTTAGGTATGCCGAAGCGACAAATGATGTTGGTGCGCAAGAACTGAAGGACTGATGAGGTCTTCATTTCATTAAGCGCAAAAGCTTCTGACCACTTGGAGAAATAATCCGTAGCGGCGAAGATGAAGCGATGACCTTTGCTTGACGGAGGGGAAACAGGACCTACGATGTCCATACCCCAGGCTTCGAAAGGCCATGAAATTGCTGTAGGATGTAGCCATTCTGGAGGCATGTGGACATAGTCTCCATGGACTTGGCATTGCTAGCAGCGTTTAGCAAATTGCATTGCGTCAGCTACCATGGTAGGCCAATAATAACCTAACCTTGTTATCTGATCGTAGAGCTTTGGACCAGCCTGATGAGCTCCACAAAGACCAGCATGCACCTCTTTGAGAGTTTCTTTGGCTTCTTGTTGTGATAAGCAGCGTAGAAGTACTCCATTGTAGGATTTTCTGTAGAGCATCTTTGAAGGAATGTCCAGATGAAAGTTTGGGGTTCGTCTTTGAACACTTACCCGTTCTTTTGGATCTTCAGGCAACAGATGCTCTGCAAGAAAGTCTGCCAGAGCTTGACCTTTGATTGCTTTTTGTGGTACATACCTAATATCAAATTGTGACAGGAGGATAGACCATTTTGCCAGTCGGGAATTGAGGGAACCTGCTTTTGTGACAAGGACCTTCAGGAGATTGATCCTCGAGATCAGGTATACTGTGTTGGACAGCAGATAGTGACGTAGCTTTTGTACAACAAACATCACTGCAAGACATTCTTTTTCAACTGGAGAGTAGCGATGCTCTGCACCTACCAGCATGCGGCTGAGATAGTATAGAGCAGCTTCTTTTCCCTCGTGATTTTCTTGTGCAAGTAGAGCTCCCAAAGAGTGGTCGAGGGCTCTTGTGTACAAGATAAATGGTTTTCCAGTTGTGGGGGCAGCCAGTACTGGAGGTTTGGTCAGGTATGACTTGATGTCTTGGAACGCAGTTTTGCATTCAGCATCCCAAACAAAGTCCACGCCCTTTTTCATTAGGCGGGAGAATGGACGGCATTTCCCTGACAGGTTGGAGATGAACCGTCGAATGTATGCCAATCTTCCTTGAAGCCCTTTTAACTGTCTCAGGGTTTTTGGGGATGGCATTTCTAGGATAGCCTTGACTTTGATAGGGTCAAGCTCTATTCCCGCTTTCCGAACTACGAATCCGAGGAACTGACCCGATGATACACCGAAGAAGCATTTTAGGGGATTCATTCCCAGTTTGTGCCTACGTAGTCGGAGGAAGACTTCTCGAAGATCTTTGAATGGTCTTCTTTCTTTTTGCTTTTGACGGGGAGGTCATCAACGTAGCATTCGACCGTCTTATGCTGTATATCTTGGAATATCTTCATCATAGCCCTCTGATATGTCGCACCAGCATTTTTCAGACCAAATGGCATTACAGCGTAACAATACACGCCAAATGGGGTCCGAAATGATGTGTGTCTTTCATCTTTAGGATGCATTTTTATCTGATTGTACCCAGAGAAACCATCCATGAATGTCATCCGCTCGAATCCACAGGTGTTGTCGATCATCACCTCCGGTATGGGGAGCGGAAATTCATCTTTAGGACATGCATTGTTCAGGTCTCTATAATCAATACAGACCCTAATCTGCCCATTTTTCTTTGTCACTGGGACGATGTTGGCCAACCATTCAGGATACTGTTCCTCGCAGATGAAGCCAACGTTTTTGAGTTTCTGAACTTCTTGTTCAATTTGTGTCCATTATGTCAGGACGAAATCTTCTTTGGCCATGTTTGACAGGCTTGATATCTTTTTGTAGATTGAGTTTGTGAACTGCTATTTTGGGGTCTAAACCAGGCATTTCAGCGTAAGACCATGCAAAACAATCAACAAACTCACGAAGAAAAGCGATATACTCGGGTAACTCATCATCCTTTATATTCTTGCTTATGAATACAGGACGTGGGCTATCTGGCTTTCCCAAGTCTATCTTTTGAACAGAATCTTCTGTTGGAAGACTTGAAGGTGGTTCCTCCATAATATTTTCGGAGGCTTCCAACTCAACAAGACCTTCCGGAGTTTCAAAGGTATTCTCAGACCAAGGCTGTGCTTCTGACCATGGGTCTTCTTGATCGGCACTCTTCTCAAGACTTGCTATGAGATGGTCCCAATCGCCTGTTGAAACTGGATCGAAGTATGGCACTTCTTTTGGAGATGATGGTTCTTTTGGACCAGAAGACTGTGCATTTGTATCATCGGACAATTTCTCTTCATCATCAGAGAAATCGTACCAATTGGAGGGGCTTCCTGGATCCTTGACGGGTAACTCTTTAAAGAGATATCCAGGGAGATCAATATCTTCACAAACACGAGATGTTGGGGCTTCGTCGACCAGATGACTTTGTAGCCTTTGGGTCAACTGTCTCATGGGAGCATCAGGGTCGTAGCCTAGTCCGTATGAAGACTTTTCTATATGACGATAGAGTTTCCAATCCTCCTGCTGGCCTTTTGTCAGGGTGGGCTCCAATGGTACGAGAATACCGTGGCCACCTCCCAAGCCGATTGGATTTTGAGCGTCATAGCCCATTTTCTTCATGATAGCTTGCGCCATTGGACTATACAAGGATAGTTGTGGCATACCTTTGTTTTGGAAAGGCTCAAGCGAAGAGTTTGATGAAGAAGCCACCGACCTGTGGAAAAAGATCGGCTTTTCTTTTGGTGAGGTTGTCGGAACAACGAAGGAAGCTGATGCTGGATCGCCTATGCCAGCAGGTGTCTCCAATGGAGTGAGAGCAGGTTGAGCTTCCTGAGTATCAGCTTGGCTTGACGACATGTCGTCTTCTGTCTCTGAATCCGAATCTGTGTCTTGCATAATAGACACAAAGGAGATGACAAACTTGCCCCCAGGCTTTTGTTTGGTCTTCTTTGCCTTGGTAGTGATCACCAGCGGCTTTGAAGACTTGAGGGAGACAACAAAAGGAGATTGGTTGATCTCCTTGGTTTTGCCGGATGGTTGATTTTCTTCCGGTGATTGCTGAGGAGCCTTGCCTTTATCTTTCTGGAGACTTTTGGCAAAGGATGCTGTTTCTTTCTCCTTTTCTTCGTTTTCATCTTTGTACATCTGCGAGTCTGCGAAATGGACTTCTTTGCCTTTGAAAGGCTTTTTGTCTGCAAATACGCGATGTACCAAGCCGTCGTCGCCAACAAACTTGATGTACTGATGAAGAGTTGAAGGAACAACACCACTCTCGTGTATCCAGGGGCGTCCGAGAAGGATGTTGTAGCATGAGGGGGTCTTTATTGCATATACAGTGACTTCAGAGATAAGATCACCGATTTGCAACTTGAACCTAATCTTGCCGATAGGCCTCTGAGTGCTTCCATCGTATCCAAAGATAGACACGGATGTGTGACTCAGCTTGCTAGGCGGGATGCCTAGCTCTTCGAGTGCCGAAGTAGAGATGAGGTTGAGGGCAGAACCCGGATCGATCTGTACTCTGTGTATCGGCATCTCTTTGATGTACCCTGTAAAGTATAAGGGCCGGTTGTGCTTTGTTTCGCCTAGTAGGAGGTCTTCCTTAGTGAAGGCGATAGTTGCACTTGCTGCTTTTTGAACTGAGAGGCAATCGTTGCAAGATCCCTCAATCTTCTTCTTTTCTCCTTTTGAGGAGGTATTTGATTTTTTAACCCTATAGTCCATTTCAATTTGTAGGACTTGTGGGGCATGCTTGTCGACATCCACATTCAGTCTTTGCAGTTCTTAAATGAGACTATCACGAGTTTGGGGAGACATTCGTAATAAGTCTAGGGTGTGCAGACGTGCAGGTATGTGTCTAAAGTGCTCAATCAAGTCATACTTGAAAGCCTCTTTAGGGCCTGCATTTTCATTAATGTTACCACTTGGGGCGTTTACATTCTGTCATGAAGGATTTACATAAGAAGAAGAAGTTAGATTGTAGTTTTTGTGGTAATCCCGGCCAGAGCGGGTACCTTTACTAACTTCTAGAGCTTCTGGAGACGGTTCTTCATTCGGAAGTCCACCCTTGGGATTGAGGGGCTGATCCTTTTCATTTGCTGGAGATGCTTCCGTGTCAACATTACCATCCTCAGTGACTGCATTGCATGGAGCATTTTCCGGGAACAAGTCCTGAACAACGTCCAGCAATTTGTCTTCTTTGTTTACAACTTCATCGGTCCAGACATCACCCATGAGGTTGGGCATCTGGGACCAGTTGACTAGGTAGACTTCATCGGTAGAGACGTCTTCAAGGTGGTCAGCCAGAAGAGGTCTGTACTCTGATGTGACAGTCTCAGAAGACGAAGGTTGAGAAGATGCCATCTCCGAGGTAGTAATATCAGAGGGTATACTACCTGATGTAGTATGGGAGTTTGTGGCCTCGGCAGATGAAGCTTCAGAGGCGCTGTCGTCTCGAACTATCGCATTGCAAGCAATAGGAAACGTCTCCGGAACGGATTGTTGGGAGTCAGATTCATCCTCTGATGTAAGGGGATCATCCACCCAGCAGTTTTCTTCATTTTCAGGAGTTACTGGAGGGGACTCCTGTAGATTTTCCGGGACCACCGGTTCTGGATTGCGATGAAGCTGATTGATGTGATCTTGTCCTTGCTCTATGGCAAGATGCTGCAAGATCCTTGCATATTCTTCGAGATCAGGCATAGGAGCCAGATCTTCTTCTTCATCTACTCCTTGTAGTTCCTCCTGATCGGGTTCTACCGGAGCATTGGCAGGTGCTGTGTCAACAGCATTTTCTTGAACAACCTCTTGGTCTCCTTCATCATCAGACCAAGATCCCTGTGGTTGTAAAGGGTTATACCAGATCACCGGCATGAGGTGGGATTCGGGGATCCATTCCTCGTCGGAGAGGTATTCTCCTGTTTCGAGGGATTCCTCCCATTCATCGGTGTCACTGGCGGTGTCACTGGACTCGTACCCATCCATGGGGAATCCAATTACTGAATTGCAAGAGTATGATGCCCCATGTATGTCTTCAGTCTTTAGTAGTGATGGCATGAAATCACGAAGGGTGAATTTCCTTGCCGGGTCTCGAAGTCTCGGAAGGAGACTTTTCTGCTGCCCCCAGTGAAGGGGTAGGGGAAGTTTCTGTCTTTTCAGGAACTTCTTGTTTTGGTTGAGCTTTCTCCTGCTGTTTAAGCTTGCGGAGTTGTCTCCTGGCTTGCCTTCGCTGTCGAGCGGTCGGCTTTGTTTTGACGATCTCCCAGTTTTCATCTTCTAGGAGATCGGGATGTACCCATATGGGCTGTCCATCTGGTGTTGGGCACGGGACTAGCTCTTGGGATGTTTGAGCCATTTTTATCACCTTGAAGGAAGTAGTGACCTTCTTCTTTGGTGACTTTTGTGTTTGTCCATATGACACCATGTTGACGGAGGCAGACCCATAGTTTTTTGTCAAAGGTGATGACTCCGTTTTTCCACATCTCGTTGATCTTTTCTCTCACAACGAAGCATTGGTTGAGAGGATGCGAGATCATCTGGTGGTATGGACAGTACCGGGGATCGTTGGTTTTGCCAACATCTCCTGGTCTTTTGGGTTCAGGCAGGGTGAGCTTCCCGTTTGCCAGGAGAGCCTCGAAGATTTCTTCGACATCTTCATCGAACGGGTATTTCTTTTCTACTCGTTCTTTGAAGGCATCAGAGAGTTCAGGTCTCTTACCTGCACCTTTGTTTTCAGCTTTCTTTGGTGGCTGCGGAGCTGACTTGGTTTGCACATTGAGAACCTCCTTTTTCTTTTGCTTCGAGGTTGCAATGGCGGTCGGCTCCTTCTTTGATGATTTCTGACTGCTGAGGTCTTTGATCACCGTTTCAGCCTCCATTGATGCTTCTAGGAGTTCTCCCAGATTCTTTGATTTGTTGCCGATAATCATGGAGCGTATCTTTGCTCTCATGTTGTTACGGCAGATGTCGACCAGCGACGCTTGTGGCAGTACGTCTGAACATTTGTACGCCATTGCCTTCCACTTGTGAATGTAGTCGTATGTCGACTCATTCTCTCCCTGTTTTAGGCTGCAGAGTTGAGCCATAGTCACAGGATGATCCTCACCTCTGAAGTGAGTTAGGAAGCGTGTCTCCATCATGGCCCAGTTTTGGATAGAGTCCTCCTGAAGAGTGGAGTACCAATCAAAGGCCGTACCTTTTAGGGTACTTGCGAAGAGACGGATCTTGAGGGCGTCTTGATCCGCGATGGCTCCCGTCAGGATCTTGAAATGGATGACATGTTGTCTGGCCGAGCCCTTCCCCGTATATGTTTGGAGAGTGGGCTGTTTGAATTTGGTAGGAAACGGTACCGAGTCCATCCATAAGGGATATGGTGGCTTGATTCCGTGTTCCTTTAGTGAATCCTCTTCCTTTGCTTTGGCGAGGATATCGTCAACGTCCTTTTTGGTAAGGGCGCGTGACTCATTTACCTCCTCTTCATTATTCGGTGGACGTTGGAGGGTAAGAAGTAAGTTCTCCATGAGAGCTTCTATCCTCTGCTGTCCTTGCTCCAGCTGCTGGATGCGTGCGGCTACGTCATCTTGCGGTGGAGGCTGCTCAGCATTTGTGACCAAGACGTTCATCCTTCGAGAGTCGAATGAGGATATCGTCTTGGTGACTGAGCTGGAGCTCATTCTTTTGGATGAAGAGCTCGAAGAGTGATTGCTCCGGTGTCCTTGACTTGAAGGAGTGGGAGAATCTTCTCTATGTCTTCGCGCCCGGGAGACGCTGCGAGTCACCGGTCGCTTGACATGGATTTTTGTTGCTGACTTCTGGCGCCTTTTGGTTTTGCCAACCATATGGACAGTAGCAACTTGGTTGGGTGCTTCTTTTTCGACCCATTTTTGAGAGACCTGGAGCGTGGAGTGCTGGGCTCTTTGCTTCTCTAGTCTCTTTTGCCGATACGCCGCGCGGCGACGCATACGACGAGCGATTTGAGCTTCAGTTAGCTCGGGCTGTGCTCTAGCCACGAAGGAGGTGGTCCCTCGCGCGCAGCAGCCGAGCTTGTCTTCTTTGTAATTTGGCAAGGACAGGATCTGGATGCGGTCCTTAGCCTGTCGCAGCGAAGCTTTAAATTTGGCGAGCTCGGCCCCTGTTGAGATGAAGGGCCGAGTTGCAGGAATACAGGCCTTGACAGATTCTCGCTGAGGCCTGATGATGCACGACTTGATCTTGGGCTTATAAGAATAAGCCGGCTCGTGCTGGTGGATTTTGTTTGGTGGAGGGCTGGTTTCTCCTCTTTCGTGTACGAGAGAGGGTAGAACCGGTTCTCCTTGAGCGGGGCCAGGTATGCTGGCCTTGCAGATCTTTGGGACCTTCTTTGTTTTGGAGAAGGTCTTGGAGACCAAGTCTTGAGGTAGACCTGGTTTCTTGCAAGCTGAGGTTTCGCGAGGTTGTCGCGGGCTTCAGTCTTCTTGGCGGTTGCCCTTTGGTGTCACGGTAGTGACGCGCCCAGGGGCGGTTTTCTGCTTCTTGGCAGGAGTTGTTTCTTCTGCGGGAAGTGGGAAAGGTCCCAGCGACCCAAAGACGATGGACCGGGGAGAGGAGGTCGACCCGGTGTCCTGTGTGTTACCGAAGGAAGTGACACTTCGGCCGCTGGCGAGGCGCTTAGGAGCGCATTTGTTTTGCTTCTCTTGAAGCATCAGCTGGTACTTGTTCTCGTCGAAGGTGATTGTCAGCGAAGCTGCCATGTTAGTTTTGAAAAACCTTTCTGAAACAAGACCGGATCCATTAGTAATCACAAGAATGTGGTGATCATAAATGGAAATAAACTATGGTTTTTTTCTTTTCAATTTGCTCGAGGGACAAGGCCCGGCCCAAGCAAGATGAAGAAGGCAAAAAGCCATAGAGTATACACATTGTTCTAAACGCGAGTATGAAAGGCTCAGAGTGAGCGTTCCAGTGACTGCTAGAAGCAATTGTGAACCTTAATTCAGATTACCGAGGAGCGAGGCTCACTCGAGGTAAAATGATATAAGGTTGGGAGTACAAATGTGTCGGTCGCGAATACAGTAGACCCAAGAGGGCGTACTAGCACCGCTAGGCACAGATGTTGTAAATCGCATCCTTGAAATGGACACGAGATGGGATTTTTTGAAAGGTCAAGGTTGGGTTCATAAAAGAGAGCAAATGGCACTCCGATCCGAAAACGTGCTCAACATTTCTGCGAGCACAGAGTCCGAAAGGGAAATAACCAGAATTTCTCGAATCTGGACCCAACAATGACGGAAGTTTTTTTTTTTTTTTGAAAAAGTCAGGATCAGATTCATCAAAGAGAGCAAATGACGTTCCAACCCAAACACGTGCTCAACATTTCTGCGAGCACAGTAATCCGAGGTGGAAGAGGTCAAGATTTCTCGACTTTGAACCCAAACGTGACATAAGTTTTTTTTTTTTTTTTTTTGAAGATTTTTTTTGAAAGTCAGTATCGGATTCATCAAGGAGAGCAAATGATGTTCCAATCCAAACACGTGCTCAACATTTCTGTGAGCACAGAGTCTGGAAAGGAAGAGATCAAGATTTCTCAAATTTGAACCAAAAATCGACGAAATTTTTTTTTAGGGTTTGAGAATACATCGAGTTCTCACGATTCGTTCTTATGAAACCAATGTTGATAGATCAGCCCCCAGGTAAGGGTAGGATTACTTAATGAACCCGTTTGGAGGACCCTTACTTAGAACAGCCTAGCTGTCTCCAAACTCTGGACAAGGCTTTTCTTAGGTCAACTTCGATCAAAGAACGCAATCGGTAAAACTTTCGTGTTCTCAAATGCATCCCCGTTCTTTTTTTTTTTTTTTTATGGACTCATCAGAGAGAGCGAATGGTCCGTTCCCAGTCTGAACAGGGGCTCAAACAATTTCTGCGAGCCCTAAGTCAGAAAGGAAAAGAAAACCAAAATTTCTCAAATTTGGATCCAAAAGAAAGAGGAAATTTTTTTTTTTGAAAACCTGACAAGTTTGAAATCAGATTTTTTTTTGGAACTCACCAGCGAGAGCGAATGGTCCGTTCCCCGTCTGAACAGGGGCTCAAACAATTTCTGCGAGCCCTAAGTCAGAAAGGAAAAGAAAATCAAAATTTCTCAAATTTGGGTCCAAAAGAAGGAAGATTTTTTTTTTTTTAAAATCTGACAAGTTTGAAATCAGATTTTTTTTCGAACTCATCAAAGAGAGAAAACGGTCCCTTTCCCAATCTGAAAACGTGCTCAAACATTTCTGCGGGCACTGAGTCCAAAAGGGAGGAGATCGAGATTTCTCAGATCTGAATTCAAAGAACAAGAGAAGATTTTTTTTTTTTGAGAAGGAGAAAGATTGGAAATAGACTTAAAGAAAGAAATTTCCAAAGCAAAAAAAAATCCCATCTCATGTTTATGCAAGATTCAACATCGGCCACCAACTAGAAAGGTGCCAAAGAATCTAAGTTCATGTTCTCAAATGAACGGGTCCCACAGGGTGTGCCAGCTTGATGGACCCGATTCTTCCCTCTCTCTCCCGCTGCCTCCGCCCCGGGTCTTTCGGGGTATGGCGGAGGGGAGGAGAAGAAAAGATAAAGGGGTCAACATCTTTCTTTTTTTTTTGTACGGGTATGCCAATTTCACTTTTCTACTTGGAATTTAGGAATGGTGATCCGAAGATCCACCTTCACAAGTAGAAAGGGGAAATGAAACTTTTTCTAGTTTCTATTGCACACATATTTTAAGAAAAGAGACAAAAGGGTTTGTTTTGAATGCCGTGAAAGGCGATTTCATTTGTTGCCGTGAAAGGCGATTTTGCCGTAAAAGGCGATTTACAAGTCTTATCCATTATGAAAGACAAGAATTGTGATTTTTGTCTCTAAAAGAAAAATAAAGTACAATAGAAATCAAGAAAAGGAATCTGACTTCTCATTCGATTGTGGGGACACGTTCAGATCGACGGTCGCGAGTCATGTATGGGCTCCTCCATCGTCCATGCAGATGAGAACACGATGCTTGGATTCTTGGCTTGGCTTTCTAACCTCAGATTTTTAAAGGACAAAGACCAAGAGAAGGTCTTATATCAGATAAAAAGCTAAGTAAACGGGTTGAAAAGCCACGTTTTAGCCATGTTGGTAGAAGAAGGGAGGTCCTTGAGGGGGTGGCCCCCCAAGGGTGCTTCAATCACCTTTTGGTGGTCTTTGCAGCAGAGTTGCAGGGCCTCTGGATTTTTTTGTCTTCGTCGGGGGGAGAGCGAGAGCTAGATCAGGGATCCTTTCCCTTTGGAATGCCCTCCTATTTATAGGCCTTTGGTAGCCATTTAGGAGGGTTTATGAGCATTGAATGCATTAATGCTCATAATGGGAGGAGTAACAAGTTTTTAAATTACTTGTTTTGTAACTCCTTTTTCCTTGAATTTGATTGGCCGATGGAGAATAATGAGCCTTTAATTGCCTTCAATCCCCATCATGGGAGGAGTTTCATGGCTTTAATGCCATAAATCCTCTGACTTGTAACTCCCATTTGCTTGCTTTTGATTGGGCCGTCCAAAATAATGAGTTAATGACCGCATTAACTTGTCATAAAACGGGTCATTTAACCTCATTAATTGGTCGCCAAGTCGCTTGAAGAGTCGCGGGCTGCGCCGCGTCTTTTGGAATTCTTCTTGCGATGACCGCCGGTGGATCCACATGTTGTTTGATGTCGGATGGCGATGCAATTTCAGACATTGATTAATGTCAACGTGCCGGCAACATCTGTCCTGTCGATTTCACGATCGGGCGGGCAGAAAGTGTGTTTTCTTTGTCGGCCGGTTGGCGATTTCGAGGCATCTAATGATCATCCAATGATTTCGGCGGCGAATCCGTGATGTTGACGAAGATCGACGGATTTCATGCACGAAAAATCAGATTTTGGAAAAATCACAGGGGCCAATCAACTCGAAACGTGAAAAGGACCCGCAAAGGGTCTTCCGGCGAATTTTTGGGTCGCCGGAATTTCCATGGTCGCCGGCGACCATGCACCCATGGTCGCCGGCGACCATGGGCCGGCGACCCTGGGCTTTGGGCCCATTGAATGGTCGCCGTTCGGTCGCCTTTTCTTCGCCGTTTTTCGATCTTTTCTCATTCTTTTTTCTTCTGATTTTTTCCTGACATTTCTCCTCATTTATTGGCCTAATTCTCTTGAAGAAAACCCGACGAGAAGCCACGCAAATCGGAGCACAAAGTTTCCTATTTTTCTGGAAAGCCGAAGACTTTGTTGTGCGGTTTTGCCGATTTTTTGTCAAGCATTGAAACTAGGCCAAACGATGTCGGAATGACCTGAAATTTGACGTGGAGCTTCTTGAGCAGTAGATAGGACCAATCGTAGGCTTTGGTTTGAGTTTTGAAGCCTTTTGGGGTCCCGCAAACGCTTGCCTTAATTTCGTCATGAGAGAAATGCCGAGCTTTGAAACTAGGCCAAACGATGTCCGTTTGACCTAAAACTTGACAGGGGACCTATTGGAGTCATTTTGAGATGATCCATTAGCTCCAATTTGAATGCCATGATTCCGGAGTGCTCCGCTGCCGGTAGGCCTGTTTTTGCTTCCTGAGAGTTGATGAAGGGTCAAACGTCGTCCGTTTGACTTGAAATTTGGCAGGGGGCCTTTTGGAGGTATTTTGAGACCATCCGTAGGCTTTGATCGAAGTTTTGAAGTCTTCGACAATGTTGCTGCCGGGAGCTCCTGCCTGGCTATCGGAGGAGTGAAGTTAGGCCAAATGATGTCGAAATGGCCCGAAACTTCATGTGTACCCTTCTTTTGGCTGTTTTGAAGGATCTTGTAGTTTTTGTTTGATTCTGACAAGATCTGGTGCTTGAAGTGGCGCCTTCCTATTTATGGCAGGATGTGGCTCCATGTAGCTTTTGGTGTTGAAGGGACATAGTGACATTTTTGGTGTCAACACACACCAGTTCAACGTCCTCGAGATTGCTTACCAAATTACATGGATTGGTATGCACGAGTATCATGGAGGCTGCTTCAGAACCCTAATCTCCATTCAAGTTTTCGTCCATGTCTTCCAGAATGCACAACCTAGTTCAAACATTGATTATGAAATGTTTTGGTTAATTGAGCAATATTGAGTATTTTTTTTAATGTGTTTCAGTGAACTCAAGAATTTATGGCCTACTTACAGCGCAATGCGGGTGCCCTAAGCATCCTTGATAGAGTCGTCGTTCGGTGTCCAGAGTGTTGGATTGAAGACCCTTATGGTATATACACTCATGTCGAGCAAACAACACATGTTTTACATGGAATGTTTATCAAAGGGGCGGAGTGCACGGTCCAACACCCTAGCATGACTACTTATTCGTACGCACATAAGCCCCGCCAGCACAGTAGTTGATTTCATGATTGTGTTCCATGACTTTAAAACAATGTAATAGATTTTATGGGTTGTGTGGGTTGGCATTGTCATACATTTTGATTACATGGATTTTATGGGTTGTGTGGGTTGGCGTCGCCAGCAAATTTTGAAGGATGGTGGTTGTAATGCAAATTTTGAAGGATGGTGGTTGTAATACAAATTTTGAAATGAACCCAATTGCATTTCTAATTCAAATTGTTGTCCATACATGGGATCATACATCAAGATAATACATGAACTCTGCTAACCATGTGGCTAAATGAACATTCGAAAGCAAAAATAAAAAAATAAAAAAAATACAATCTCCACAATCCAATGAGACGGTCTCACATGTGGTTACATTTGAACTTATAATCTCTTTAAAATGCCTGATTTGATCTTCGTATGCTAATTCCCAACCATTCACACAAGGAAGATGGAATCTTCTCCACTTATTGGCAATAGGTGGAACAGGATGATTTGAGATCATGAATACCTTCAAAAAAAAAAAAAAGAAAAAAGAAATAAACATGTCATTTACATTAACATATTAATTGTAGACAAGTAATCTAATTTTAAATTCAATACCTTAACGAAGTGGTTTTCATTAACAAAACCTATCACTATCTCCAACCAAGTAGCTGCAAGCAACGGTGGTGACCTGAGAGGAAGAAAGGTCAAACACCGTGTCATGCTGAAGTGAAATAAGACCAAGTTGTAACGAGATGCAATAAGATGCCCCATGTTAGGCATAGTCAACCAATGGCTATATGAAGGATGATCCTCATAGTATGATAGTGTCTCAATGAGTTCTTCCACTCTGTTTTCTACTCCATATAATGCCTTGTAAGTGTTCACATGTGCCAACAGCTCCAGCAAGAGTTCTCTCCTAACCTGTTTCCATCCGTCTTCAGTATGACCAATCAAAGCAGCAATCGCTCTAAAACCACAATTACCAACGGCTGCAACATCTTTGATAAGGCGTACATAAGGCTTTAAACCTTCTGAGAACTGTGTACTATATATATGAATTGACATTTCTTGATCTTCTTCTCACAACTCTAGGTTTTTCTTTTCCTTTTTTTTTTTTTTTTTTTTTTTTTTTGGTGTTCCAACGTTACCTTAATGCTAATGGGAGCAGGTGAGTGACTATCCAGTGCAGATGGTACTAACTCAAAAACACTTGGTTCTCTTCTGGTGGATGTATCAATCCAACTACATGGTTGACCACAGGTTCGGGTCTGTACTTCATGTTCTACAAGAAGGTACTGTCTGCCTTTGACAACTCCCTCATCTTCTTTAAGAGTTGTAGTTTTCTTGTTTGATAGTATTCATTGAACCGCTGTTCAAGTAACCCCAACTCTGTCTTGTAGTCCAACTCCAGAGTTGAGCGCCTCGAAATGGTACGGGGATGCATGTCAAGCTTGGCCCAATGCGGGTGTATACATTGAAGGGGAATTGACAGTCCTTCTGAAACATATGTAGCGATCTCATGTGCACATGGCAAACTGTGTGTGGCACGAATAATACATCCACATACAATCCTATCAATTCCAACCATACTTGATCTCTTAATTTCTACCAATATTTTTTCCAATGCATTTCGTGAGATGTTCCCACGAAGCTCCTTAAATTCAGAGGGCTTGAAATTGTATTGCACAATTGTCTTGCTCTTCTCAAATGAGGCTTTAATACTTGTATGCTGTAATTCAAGCAAGCTGTGGTTTTTTTCCCAATTTGTCTCAAGTACCCTGAGATGATCCAAGTTGCCTCTTCAACTGTGAATGTGAAGACTTGGCCCTATAGCAAGAACATAAAAATTAATGATGCGCCTCCTTATAAATACGCATAAAATATTAATTCTAGGATAATGAAAGTATAAGGCATACTTGTTTGATATAGTATTTCCGAAATGCATGCATTTATCTACCCACACTGAGACAAATCTCTCCTTGTATTCATTTAACCAACTATCCTTCACGTATTGCTGTTGACACCAAAAATGTCACTTTGCCTTTTCAACATCAAGAAGCTACATGAAGCCGCATCCTACCACAAACATGTAATGCTACTTTGAGCATCAAATCTTGTCAGAATCAAACAAAAACTGCAAGATTTTCCAAAACAGCCAAAAGAAGAGTACACATGAAATTTCGGGCCACTTCGACATTGTTTGGCCTAACTTCACTCTTCCAGCGGTTGAACAGCAGCTCTCGGCGTCGACAGTGTTGAAGACATCATATTTTTTATCAGAGCCTATCGATGGTCTCAAAATACCTCCAAAAGGCTCCATATCAAGTTTCAAGTCGAACCGACAACGTTTGACCCTACATCAATCCTTGAGCAGCAAAATTAAGCCTCTAGGCGGTGAGAACCACCGAGCCAACACTCATCAAACAGAGCACATGAGTGACTTTAAAATGCTTCCAAAGGGCCACATATCAAATTTCAGGTCATTTCGACAACATTTGACTGGACTTTGACTATCGGAAGCCAAATCAGGCCTCCTAGCGGCGGAGCTGCCAGGACATAATTTCCAAATAAGAGCTAATGGATCGTCTCAAAATAACTCCAATAGACTCCCTGTTAAATTTCAGGTCAATCGGACATCGGTTGACCGCACATCAAATTGCGGTTTCTTCCTCGCAACAAAATCAAGTCTACGGGCGACAGGACCCCACACGGCTTCAAAACTCAAACAAAAGCCTATGGCTGGTCTTATTTATTGCTAATGAGGCTTCACCTCAAATTTCAGGTCATTCCGACATCGTTTGACCCAGTTTTGGCTTATGACGGCAAATCGACAACTCTACGAGACAATATCTTCGGTTTTATCGGAAAATCAGAAACTTTTCTCTTCAATATGTAAGGTTTCTCGTCAAGTTTTATGCAGGGAAATCAGGCCAACACATGTACAAAAATGTCAAGAAAAATACCGAAGAAAAAAGAATCGAAAAAAATTGGAAAGATAACCGAAAATCGGCGACCAAAAGGGATAAAAATCCCCATGGTCATCGGTGACCTTGGCTCATGGTCGCTGGCGACCCTGGAAATCTGGGTCGCCGAATTTTTGTCGAAAGACCATTTTTCGGTCCCTTTCCGCGTTTCTAAATGTTTGACCTTGTGGTTTCTCAAAATTCTAACTTTTGAGGCCTAGAATCCGTCGATCTTCGTCAACATCACGGATCCGCCGTCAAGAGCATGAAATCATCATTGATCGCTTCGAAATTGCCAATCGGTCGACCAAGAAAGCACACTTTCTGCCTGATCGATCGAGAAATCGACGGGACAGATGGCACCAGCCCACTGGTAGCAATCAATGTCTGAAGTTGCATAGTCATCCGACATCGATCAGAATGAAGATCCATCGGCGACCATCACAAGAATTCAAAAAGACGCGGCACAGCCCGCGACTCTTCAATTGCCTCAATGACCACTTAATGCAGTTAAATGACCCATTTTATGACAAGTTAATCAATGCGGTCATTAACTCATTATTTCGGATGGCCCAATCATAAGCGAACAAAAAGGAGTTATAGGTCTGCCTTAAGCATGGCATTAAACCGTATAACTCCTCCCATCATGGAGCTTAAAGACGGTTAAAGGCTATCACTTCTTCATTGGCCAATTAGAAGCTAAGAAAAAGGAGTTACAAAAATAATGAATTAAAACTTCTAACTCCTCCCATTATGTGGCTTTAATGTATCAAAAGCCCATAAACACACCTAATGGCTAACAAAGGCCTATACAAGGGGGGTCATTCCAAGGGAAAAGGATCCAAAAAAATCGATCCTCGATCTCAGATTCTAGTCGAAAATTCATACACGAGAGAAATCTCTGCAACAAGCTCTCCTTTATTGAAGAAGTTTTGCACCGACCACCACTACAAGGTGACTAAAAGTCCCTTGGGGGGCCCATCCCCACAAGGCCTTCTCCTTCTCCTCCTCTATGGCTTAGACGTGGCCTTTTAGCTCGTCTACTCGGTTTTTTATTAGCCATATGACCTCCTCTTAGTCTTTGCCCTCTAAAAATATGAGGTTTAAGCCGAGCCAGGTGAATCAAGAACATCCTTTGTTCTCATCTGAAGGATGATGGCGAAGTCCACACATGGCTTGCGACCGTCAATCTGAACAAGTCCCCACAATCTCCTAAGAAGTTAGGTCCCCTTTTCTTGCTTTTCATTATAGTTTGTATTTTTTTGAAGAGACATAAAAAAATCACAACTCTTGTCGTTCAATATTGATAAGAATTGTAAATCGCCTTTTCATGGCAAAAAATCGCCTTTTACGGCAAAACAAATGAAATTGCCTTTCACGGCAAACAAAACCATGTCTCTTTTCTTAAATATATGTGCAATGGAAAACTAAAAAAAAGTTGATTTCCTTTTCTACTTGCGAAGGTGGGTCTCTCGACCACCACTTGTCAATTCCAAGTAGAGTAGAAAATCTTGCATACCCGTACAAAAATGTTAATGCTCGCATTAGCCTCTGGTCGCGAAATGGTTGGACCCAACGGACTCTCACGTCCGCTGATCCTGGTAGCGCTATGCACGAAAAAGCGAGTCCATCAAGTTGGCACACCCGGTGGGACTCGTTCGTTTTAAAACATGATGCTTAGAAAAGATATATTCGCATATCATATCTAATACTCTATGCTTATACTTCTTCTCTAGATTCTTTGGCTCCTTTCTAGTTGGTGGCCTGTGTTGGATTTTGCGTTTAAGAAAAAATGAGAAGGGATTTTTTGGAAATTTCTAATTCTATCTTTGAATTTATTTCCACTCTTTCTTTTTCCAAAAAAAAAAATTAAATATATCAGATTTCTCATTTTTGGATTCAACCTTAAGAAACCTTGATCCTTTCCCCTTCGAACTCTATAGCTCGCATAAATGTTTGACACTATCGTTCGTAGCGAGGAATGGGCCATCGTTTCTCTTTGATGAGTTCGTTAGGGATCTTCCAAAATAAAATAAAAAACAAAATTTCAAATTTCTCATTTTTGGATTCAACTTTGAGAAACCTTGATCCTTTCCTCTTCGAACTCGATAGCTTGCAGAAATGTTTGATGCTATCGTTCGTATCGGGGAATGAGCCATTTTTTCTCTTCGATGAGTCAATTAGGGATCTTCCAAAACAAAAAAAAAAAAAAAAATACAAAAAAAATAGATTTCTCAGTTTTAGATTCAACTTTGAGAAACCTTGATCTTTTCTTCTTTGAACTTGATAGCTCGCAGAAATATTTGATGCTATCGTTCATATCGGGGAATGGGCCATCGTTTCTCTTTGATGAGTTCGTTAGGGATCTTCCAAAAAAAAAAAAAAAAAAAATTCAGATTTCTCATTTTTGGATTCAACTTTGAGAAACCTTGATCATTTCCTCTTTGAACTTGATAGCTCGCAGAAATGTTTGACGCTATCGTTCGTATTGGGGAATGGGCCATCTTTTCTCTTTGATGAGTCTGTTAGGGATCTTCCAAAAACAAAAGAAAGAAGCAAAGTTCACTAAGGTCACACCAATCGCATTCTTTGACCACGATTGATCCAAGAAAAGTTTTGTCCAAAGTGTGGAGACAACTAGACTGTTCTAAACAAGGGTCCTCCAAACGGGTTCATTAAGTAATCTTACCCTTACCTGGGGCCTAATCTATCAATTGAGGTTTCATAAGACCGAATTAGGAAGCCTAGGTGTACTCTTCAATCTTTAGATTTTTCTTTTAAAAAAAGGGAAAAAGAGAAATCTTAAAAAACAAAACCTTTCATCATTTTTTGGGTTCAGATTCGAGAAATCCTGGTCCCTTCCTTTTCAGAACGAAGCTCGTAGAAATGTTTGAGTCGGCTTCCG
The DNA here is from genome assembly GCA_003546025.1 of Camphora micrantha. Taxonomy (NCBI): domain Eukaryota; kingdom Viridiplantae; phylum Streptophyta; class Magnoliopsida; order Laurales; family Lauraceae; genus Camphora; species Camphora micrantha. The sequence goes on along the minus strand of QPKB01000028.1, from coordinate 48,770 downwards.
GATGGGAATACCATTTGCTCTCTTCGATGAATTCGATATTGACCTTTCAAAAAAAAAAAAAAAAATTCAGTCACTTTTGGGTTTAGATTCGAGAAATCTTGGTCACTTCCCTTTCAGAAAGAAGCTTGCATAAATTTTTGAGTCGGCTTCCGGATGGGAATACCATTTGCTCTTTTTTGATGAATTTGATTTTGACCTTTCAAAAACAACTTCCGTCACTTTTGGGTTCAGATTCGAGAAATCTTGGTCCCTTCCCTTTCGGAATGAAGCTCGCAGAAATGTTTGAGTCGGCTTCCGAATGGGAATACCATTTTCTCTTTTTTATGAAGCCAATTTTGGCCTTTCAAAAATCCGATCTTGTGTCCATTCCATGGATGCAATTTCCAACATTTGTGTCTTGCGGTGCTAGTACGCCCTTTCGGGTCTACTGTATTCACGACCGACATATTTGTATCTCCAACCTTATATTCATCTTACCTCGAGTGAGCCTTGCTTCTCGGTGATTTGAATTAAGGATTACAATCTAGTAGTCACTGGAACGCTCATTCTGGGCCAACCATACTTGCGATCGAAAAAATTATACCTTCTATGAATTTTTGCCTTCTTTATGTTGCTTTGGTTGGACCATGTCCCTTGAGCAATTTGAAAAGTCAAAACCATATATTTTCCCATTTATGATCATTATATTCTTGTGATTACTAATGGATGTGGTCTTGTTTCAGAATTTTTTTGAAACTGACAATGGCAACGTCTTTGACCATTACTTTCGACGAAAGAAAGTACCAACTCATGCTTCAACAGAAGTAAAACATGCGCACTCACTAGCGCCCTGCCAACTGCCGAAGTGTCATCTCTCTTGGCAACTCTTTGAACACCGGGTCGACCTCTACTCCCTAGACCATCGTCTTCGGGACAATGGGACCATTCCCACTTCCCGTAGAAGAAGCTGTACCTACTAAAGAGCAAAAAAAATCGCCTCTCAATGTGTCACTGCCATGACACCAAAGGCGAGCGACAAGAAACCCGAAGCCCGCGGCAATCTAGCGAAGCCTCGACCTACAAGCAGCTAGGTCTATCCCAAGACTTGGTCCCCAAAACCTTTGCTAAAACAAAGAAGGTCCCAAGCATCCACAAGGCCAGCATACCTGGCCCCTCTGATGGAGAACCAGTTCTACCCTTTCGCCTACATGAAAGAGAAGAGACCAGCCTTCCGCCAAACAAAGAAATCAAACTAGCACGAGTTGGCTTGTTCCTACAAGCCCAAAATCAAATCGTGCATCACAAGGCCTCTGCAAGAATCTGCCAAGGCCTACACTCCTTCGATTCGACCCTGCATCTCTACAAGGGCCGAACTCAAAAAATTCAAAGCTTCGCTACGACAGCCAAAAGACCAGGTTCGGATCTTGTCCACGCCTAGCTTCAAAGAAGACAAGCTCGGTTGTTGCGCTTGAGGGAGACCATCCTCATTGCTAAAGCCCAGCCAGAGTTGACCGAAGCACAAATTGCTTGTCGTATATGCCGCCGTGCGTTGTATCGACAAAAGAGACTAGAGAAGCAGACGACCCAGCATCCTACACTTCAAGTCTCTCATAAATGGGTCGAAAAAGAAAGACCCAACCAAGTTGCTACTGTCCATATGGTTGGAAAAACCAAAAGACGCCAGAAGTCAGCAACCAAACTTCATGTTCGAAGTTCGGTGACTTGCAGCGTCTCCAGAACACGAAGGCATCCGGAAGAATCCCCTGCTCCTTTAACCCAAGGATAGCGGAGTAATCCTTCCTCAAGCTCTTTATAAAAAAGAATGAGCCCCAGCTCAGTCACCAGGACAATTTCTTCGTTCGAATCCTGAGGGGTGAACGTCCTGGCTACAAATTTTGAGCAACCTCGCAATCCACCTCTTGATGACACGACCGCATGCATACAACAATTGGAGCAAGGTCAGCAAAGGATTGAGACTTTGATGGAGAATCTTCTTTTTACCTTTCAGCGTTAAGAAAATAATGAACCTCCTCTGAATCATCAAGATAACAAGGTAAATGGAGAAGACAATGAGTCACGCGTCCTTACCAAAAAGGACGTAGGCGACATCCTCGCCAAAGCAAGAGAAGAGGATACACTCAAGGAACATGGGATCAAGCCACCATATCCCTTATGGATGGACTCGGTCCCATTTCCTACAAAATTCAAGCATCCTACTCTCCAAACATATATGGGGAAATGATCAGCCAGACAACATGTCATCCACTTCAAAATTTTGACGGGAGCTATCGCGAATCAAGATTCCCTCAAGATCCGTCTCTTTGCAAGTACCCTAAAAGGTATGGCCTTTGACTGGTACTCCACTCTGTCGGACTCTGTCGGAGGACTCCATCCAAAACCGGACCATGCTAGAGACACGCTTCCTGACTCACTTCAAAGGTGAGGACCATCCTGCTACTATGGCTTAGCTCTACAGCCTAACATAGGAGGAGAATGAGTCAACATACGACTTCATTCACAAATGGAAAGCTATGGCATACCAATGCTCAGATGTGCTGCCACAAGCGTCGCTTGTCGACATCTGCTGTAATAACATGAGAGTGAGAATCTGCTCCATGATCATCAGCAACAAATCAAAAAACCTAGGAGAACTCCTAGAAGCTTCCATGGAGGCTGAAACGGTGATCAAAGACCTCAACAGTCAGAAATCATCAAGGAAGCAACTGACCGCCATTGGAACCTCAAAACCAAAGAAAAAAGAGGTCCTCAATGTGCAAACCAAGTCACCTCCTCATCCACCAAAGAAAGTTGAAAACAAAGCTGCAGGTAAGAGACATGAACCCTCTGATGCCTTCAAAGAGCGAGTAGAAAAGAAATACCCATTTGATGAAGATGTTGATGAAATCTTCGGGGCTCTCGTGGCAAACGGTAAACTCACCTTGTCTGACCCTAAAAGACCAAGAGATGTTGGGAAAACCAACGATCCTCGGTATTGTCCATACCACCAAATGATCTCGCATCCTCTTAATTAATGCTTCGTTGTTTGAGAAAAGATAAACGAGATGTGGAAAAACGGAGTCATCACCTTTGACAAAAATTACGCGTCTGCCTCTGTCAACATGGTGTCACGTGGACAAACATCCAAATCACCAAAGAATAAGATCACTACTTCCTTCAAGGTGATAAAAAGAACCCAAGCATCGCAAGAGATGGTTCCTTACCCAATGCCAGACGGACAACCCATGTGGGTGCATCCCGATCTCCTAGAAGATGAAAACTGGTCCAAACAAAGTTGACAGCTCAACAGCGAAGGCAAGCTAGGAGACAGCTCCTCAAGCTCAAACAGTAGGAGAAAGCTCAACCAAAGCAAGAGGTCCATGAAGAGGCAGAGACTTCCTCTACGACTTCACTGTGGGCAACAAAAAAGTCCCTTCCCAAGACTTCAAAGGAAGTAAGAAAATTCACTCTCCGTGATTTCATGCCACCTTAATTCAGAAATGAAACTACGCAAGGTGCATCATACTCTTGCAATTCGGTAGTTGGATTCTCCATGGATGGATATGAGTCCAGTGACACCGATGAGTGAGAGGAATCCCTTGAAATAGGAGAATACCTCTTTAATGAAAAATGGGTTCCCGAAACTCACCTAATGCCAGTAATCTGGTATAACCCCTTATAGCCACAAGGATCCTGGGCTGATGATGAAGAAGACCAAAAGGCTGTCCAAAAAAATGCTGTTGACCCAGCACCCGCCATTACTCCATTGGAACCTAACCATGTTGAATCACAAGGTGCAGACGAAGAAGAAGATTTGGTGCCCATGCCTAATCTTGAAGAATATGCGAGGATCTTGCAGCTTCTTGCCCTAGAGCAAGAGCAAGATCGCATCAATGAGCTTCGTCCTAACCAAAATCTAGAACCAAAAGTCCCTGAAGACCACCAGATATCTCCTCCCTTAACTCCTGAAAATGGAGAAAACTGCTGTATAGATGATCCTCTTACATTCAAGGATGAGTTCGATTCCCAACAGTCCATTCTGGGGATGTTTCCTATCGGAGCGACCTGCAATGTGGTAGTTCGGGATGATAGTTCCTCCAAAGCCTCGTTGCTGAGGCTGCTTACTCATAGACCACATCTGGTAGTATATCTTCAGAAGCTACTTCTTCTCAAGTGACTTCCATCGAGGTATCACCGTCTCATGCTTTGTCTCCTGAAATTGTGACATCAGAACTCACACCCTTCCCGACTGATCATGATGTCTGGACCGATGAATTGTTCAATAAAGAAGAAAAGTTGCTGGATGTTGTTTAGGACTTATTCCTGGAAACGCTCCGTGTAATGCAATTACAGAGGATGGCAACTCTGCTACAACACATCCCCAACAAATGAAAAAGGATCAATCCCTTGGTCTCGAGGGTGATCTTCCAAACGAAGTCCCTTCTCAAGAAGCACTCGAAGTTGGTAGAGGTACTCGCTCTGGCCGGGATTACCACAAAAACTACAACCAATCTTCTTCTACTTATGTAAACCCTTTGGGAAAAGATGTTGTAAACGCCCCAAATGACAACATAATGAACATGTAGGCCAAAGGAGGCTTTCAAGTATGACTTGATTGAGCACTTCAAACACGTACCTGCACGGCTGCACATCCTAGACTTATTATGAATGTCTGCACACATTCGTGATAATCTCATTTTAGAGTTGTAAATGCTGAATTCGGATGTTGACAAACATGCCCCATAAGTCCTATAAATTGAAATGGACTACTAGGTCAAAAACTCAGATGCCTCCTCAAAAGGAGAAAAATAAGAGAGCTGAGGAATCTTGCATTGAATGTCTCTTGGTTCAAAAAGCAATAAATGCAACCATTGCCTTCACTAAGGAAGACTTCCTACTTTGCGAGACAAGGCACAACAGACCCCTGTATTTCATAGGGTACATCGAGGAAATGCCAATACATAGAGTCTAGATAAACCCAGGTTCTACACTCAACCTCATCTTCACTTCGGCTCTTGAATAGTTGGGTAACCCACGCAGCAACCTGAGCCATACATCCGTATCTATCTTTGGATACGATGGGAGTACTCAAAGGCCTATCAACAAAATCAAATTCAAATTGCAAATCGGTGACCTTATCTCTGAAGTCACTATATGCAATAAAAACCCCTTCATGCTATAACATCATTCTCAGACGCCCTTGTATACACGAGAATGGTGTTGTCCCTTCAACTCAACATCAATGTATCAAGTTCATTGGCAACGATGGCATGATACATTGAGTGTTTGCAGATAGAAAACTCTTCAAAGGTAAAGAAGTCCATTATCTAGACTCCCAGATGTACGAGGGCGAAAAAGAAGAAGAGGAGGAAGAAATAACACCCTTTGCCGAAAATCTCCAGAAAGATAAAGGCAAGGCTCCTCAACAATCACCGGAAGAAAACAAACCCTCTGGCAAATCCGAAGAGAGCAGCCTACCTCCCTTCATCATCTCCCTTAAATCTTCAAAGCCTTTGGTCATCACAACCAAAGCAAAAAAGACAAAGCAAAAGTCTAGGGGCAAGCTTGTAGTCTCTTTCGTGTTTATCATGCAAGACACAAATTCAGAGTCAGAGCCAGAAGATGACACATCGTCAAGCCAAGCTGATACTCAGCAAGTTCAGCCTGCTCTACCTCTAATGGAGACACCTACTGATGTGGAAGATCCTAAGTCTGCTTCCTTCATTGTTCCGGCAACTTCAACAGAAGAAAAACCCATCTTTTTCTACAAATCGAAAGCTTTTTCATCAAATTCCTTGCTGGAACCTTTCCAAAACGAAGGTATGCCTTAACTATCCCTATATAGTCCTATGACACAAGCAATTAGAAGAAATTGGGCTATTACGCTCAAAATCCAGTCGGTCTGGGACAAGGTCGCTGTATTCTCACGCTATTGGGGCCCGCCTTGACCAAAAGCCAACTGGAAGATTGGAGACTCTACAGTCATGTAGAAAAGTTTTCACATGGGTTGGGGTATGATCTCGACACTCCCCTGAGATAGTTGACGCAAAGGCAGAAAAGTCGATTTGCCGACCAAGCCTCAACATCTCGTGTCCATGAAGACGTTGATCTCCCTGGATATCTCTTTGAAGAGTCACCTATCAAGGATCTAGGAAGCTCTTCCAATTGGTACAATTTCTCTAACGATGAAGAGGAATTGTCCGATGACATGAACATGTGGTATTCTGACCCAGAAGAGCCATCGTCTCCAAAAGAAGTACGCTACTTCGACCCAGTTTCAATAGGCGATTGGGACCATCTCATAGCAAGCCTAGAGAAGATTACCGATCAAGAAGACTAGACAGAAGCCAAGCATTGGTCTGAAAATGCCGTTGGTACTCTAGAAGGTTTCGTTGAGTTGGAAGCCTCCGAAAATGTTATGGAGGAACCACCTTCGAACCTTCCAACAGAAGAATCTATTTAAAAGCTAGACTTGGGAACACCAGATAACCCACGTCCTGTATTCATAAGCAAGAATATAAAGGGTGATGAGTTACCCGAGTATATCGCTTTTCTTCATGAGTTTGTTGATTGTTTTGCATGGTCTTACGCTGAAATGCCTGGTTTAGAGCCCAAAATTGCAGTCAACAAACTCAATCTACAAAATGTCATAAAGCCTGTCAAATAAGGCCAAAGAAGATTCCGTCCAAACGTGATGGATAAAATTGAACAAGAAGTTCAAAAACTCAAAAGCGTTGGTTTCATCCGTGAGGAACAATATCCTAAATGGTTGGCCAACATTGTCCCTGTGACAAAGAAAAATGGGCAGATCAGGGCTTGTATTGACTATAAAGACCTGAATGGTGCTTGCCCCAAAGAGGTGATGGTTGACAATACTTACGGATTCGAGTGAGTGACATTCATGGATGGCTTCTCTAGCTACAATCAGATAAAGATGCATCTCGAGTATGAAAAACACAGATAATTTCGGACTCCATTTGGCGTGTATTGTTACACTGTCATGCCATTTGGTCTGAAAAATGCTGGCGCCACATATTAGAGGGCTATGATGAAGATATTCCAATATATGTAGCACAAGACGATTGAATGTTACGTTGATGACCTCGCCGTCAAAAGTAGAAGAAAAGAAGACCATCTCAAAAACCTTCGAGAAGTCTTCCTCTGACTTCGCAAGCACAAACTGCGAATGAATCCTTTGAAGTGCTTCTTTAGCATCTCGTCGGGTAAGTTCCTTGGATTCCTAGTTCGAAAAGCTGGAATAGAACTTGACCCTATCAAAGTCAAGGCTATTCTAGAAATGCGCTCTCCGAGAACTAACTGAAAGGACTTTAAGGAAGATTGGCATACATCAGATGGTTCATCTCCAATCTTTCGGAGAAATGCTGTCCTTTCTCTCGGTTAATGAACAAAGGTGTGCACTTTGTTTGGGATGCTGAATGTGAAGCTACATTTCAAGATATCAAGTCATACCTGACCAAACCTCCAGTGTTGGCTGCCCTTACCACTGGAAAACTAGTCATCTTGTACATAAGAGCCCTCGACCATTCTTTAGGTGCTCTGCTTGCACAAGAGAATAACGAAGGAAAAGAAGTTGCTCTATACTACCTCAATCGTATGTTGGTAAGTGTGGAGCATCGCAACTCTCCAGTCAAAAAGGAATGCCTAGTAGTGATGTTCGTCGTGCAAAAGAAACGTCACTACCTTCTTTCCAACACAGTCTATCTGATTTCGAGGATTAACCTCTTGAAGGTCTTTGTCACAAAAGCAGGTTCTCTCAATGCCTGACTGGCAAAATGGTCCATCCTCCTATCACAATTTGATATCAGGTATGTACCACAAAAAGCAATCAAAGGCCAAGCACTAGCAGACTTTCTCGTAGAGCATCCATTGCCAAAAGATTCTCCCCTTAGAGATGATCTCCCAGACGAGCCTTGTTGACACCAAAAAATGTCACTATGTCCCTTCAACACCAAAAGCTACATGGAGCCACATCCTGCCATAAATAGGAAGGCGCCACTTCAAGCACCAGATCTTGTCAGAATCAAACAAAAACTGCAAGATCCTTCAAAGCAACCAAAAGAGGGGTACACATGAAGTTTCGGGCAATTTCAACATCATTTGGCTTAACTTCATTCCTCCGACAGCCAGACAGGAGCTCCCGGCAGCGACAGTGTCGAAGACTTCAAAACTTCGATCAGAACCTACGGATGGTCTCAAAATACCTCCAAAAGGCCCCCTGCCAAATTTCAAGTCAAACGGACGACGTTTGACCCTTCATCAACTCTCAGGAAGCAAAAACAGGCCTACCGGCAGCGGAGCACCCCGGAATCATGGCATCCGAATTGGAGCTAATGGATCATCTCAAAATGACTCCAATAGGTCCCCTGTCAAGTTTTAGGTCAAACGGACATCGTTTGGCCTAGTTTCAAAGCTTGTTATTTTCCTCGATGTGAAATCAAGGCGAGCGTTTGCGGGACCCCAAAAGGCTTCAAAAATCAAACAAAAGCCCATGGTTGGTCTTACTTACCACTCAGGAGGCTCCCTGTCAAATTTCAGGTCAATCGGACATCGGTTGACCACAAGTCAAAGCTCGGCATTTCTCTCATGGCGAAATTAAGGCAAGCATTTGCGGGACCCCGAACGGCTTCAAAACTCAAACCAAAGCCTATGGTTGGTCCTATCTACTGCTCAAGAAGCTCCACGTCAAATTTCAGGTCATTCCGACATCGTTTGGCCTAGTTTCAATGCTTGACAAAAAATCGGCAAAACCGCACAACAAAGTCTTCGGCTTTCCAGAAAAATAGGAAACTTTGTGCTCCGATTTGCGTGGCTTCTCGTCCGGTTTTCTTCAAGAGAATCAGGCCAATAAATGAGGGGAAATGTCAGGAAAAGATCAGAAGAAAAAAGAATGAAAAAGATCGAAAAAACGGCGAAGAAAAGGCGACCGAACGGCGACCATTCAATGGGCCCAAAGCCCATGGTTGCCGGCGACCATGGGTGCATGGTCGCCGGCGACCATGGAAATTCTGGCGACCCAAAAATTCGCCGGAAGACCCCTTTTTTCGGGTCTTTTCGCGTTTCGAGTTGATTGGCCCCTGTGATTTTTCCCAAAATCTAATTTTTCGTGCATGAAATCCGTCGATCTTCGTCAACATCACGGATTCGCCGCCGAAATCATTGGATGATCATTAGATGCCTCGAAATTGCCAACCGGCCGACAAAGAAAGCACACTTTCTGCCCGCCCGATCGTGAAATCGACAGGACAGATGTTGCCGGCACTTTGACATTAATCAATGTCTGAAATTGCATCGCCATCCGACATCAAACAACATGTGGATCCACCGGCGGTCATTGCAAGAAGAATTCCAAAAGACGCGGCACGGCCCGCGACTCTTCAAGCGACTTGGCGACCAATTAATGAGGTTAAATGACCCGTTTTATGACAAGTTAATGCGGTCATTAACTCATTATTTTGGACGGCCCATTCAAAAGCAAGCAAATGGGAGTTACAAGTCAGAGGATTTATGGCATTAAATCCATGAAACTCCTCCCATGATGGGGATTGAAGGCAATTAAAGGCTCATTATTCTCCATCGGCCAATCAAATTCAAGGAAAAAGGAGTTACAAAACAAGTAATTTAAAAACTTGTAACTCCTCCCATTATGAGCATTAATGCATTCAATGCTCATAAACCCTCCTAAATGGCTACCAAAGGCCTATAAATAGGAGGGCATTCCAAAGGGAAAGGAGCCCGGATCTAGCTCTCGCTCTCCCCCCCGAAGAAGACAAAAAATCCAGAAGCCCTGCAACTCTGCTGCAAAGACCACCAAAAGGTGATTGAAGCACCCTTGGGGGGCCAACCCCCCAAGGACCTCCCTTCTTCTACCAACATGGCTAAAACGTGGCTTTTCAGCCCGTTTACTTAGCTTTTTTATCGGATATAAGACCTTCTCTTGGTCTTTGTCCTTTAAAAATCTGATGTTAGAAAGCCGAGCCAAGAATCCAAGCATCGTGTTCTCATCTGCATGGACGATGGAGGAGCCCATACATGACTCGCGACCGTCGATCTGAACGTGTCTCCACAATCGAATGAGAAGTCAGATTCCTTTTCTTGATTTCTGTTGTACTTTATTTTTCTTTTAGAGACAAAAAATCACAACTCTTGTCTTTTATAATGGATAAGACTTGTAAATCGCCTTTTACGGCAAAATCGCCTTTCACGGCAACAAATGAAATCGCCTTTTACGGCATTAAAAAAAAAACCTTTTGTCTCTTTTCTTAAAATATGCGTGCAATAGAAATTAGAAAAAGTTTCATTTCCCCTTTCTACTTGTGAAGGTGGATCTTCGGATCACCATTCCTAAATTCCAAGTAGAAAAGTAAAATTGGCATACCCGTACAAAAAAAAGAAAGATGTTGATACCCTTTACCTTTTCTTCTCCTCCCCTCCGCCGTACCCCGAAAGACTCGGGGCGGAGGCAGCGGGAGAGAGGGAGGAATCGGGTCCATCACTACACATGCCTTGCAGGTGTAGGATTAATTAGTATATATAAATATCTACATGCCTTTGGTTGAAAATGCCTAAATCCACAAATCCTAGCTCCATAGTCCAATAAACCAATACCAAGGGATAATTAGTAAAATAAAACTAAATTAAAATATAAACTAAAAGAATGGAAAGTTCTAAGCTAACTAACACACTACTACACCCAAAGTGCATTAATCCAAACTTAAGGGAAAAGAGGGGCTTACCAAACAGTGAAGCTTGAAATTGAGGATGAGAGGCTCGCGGGATCCACGCGGAAATGATGGTGATCATCGGAGGTTGTAGGGGCCCACTTGATTGGTGGCCCACTAAATTAGCGGTGAAGGGGACTCTTTGGTGGTCCATTGACAAGGAGAATGAACAAGACAGAATGAAAGAAAGAAAAACAATGAGTGAAAGAATGGGAGAGAATTAGTGAGAGAGAGATGATGACATGGTGAGATGGGTCAGGGGTTATCACATATTGACAGTGAAGAGTGTGGGAGAGAATGAAATAAAGAAAAAGAAACAAGAAGGGAAACAGAGAAAGAATAGTAGCAGAGAGGAAGAGAAAGAGTGAATAAAGAAAGAAAGACAAGAGAGATGGGTGGGTGATGGGAATCATCCCACGTTGGCAGCAAGGGGAGTGGAGGGAGAAAGAAATAAAGAATGAAAAGAAAGAAATGAAATGGGTGAGGAAGGGCTGATACACGTTGGCAGCAAGGGTGAAATGAGAAATGGGATGAAAGGATGAGGTGGATGGGGAGCTCAATCATGTTGGCAGCAAGGAAAATAAGGGAGGAAGAGAAATTAAGAAAGAAAACAAAGAAAGAAATAGAGAAATAGAGATTGGAAATGGGGAAATAGAGAGATGGAGAAATAGGGAAATAGAGAGGTGGGTTCGGTGGTGGCCGGCGGTGATCGTGGAGGTCGCCGACGGCGACGGTGATGATGCCGGGACGGTGGCAGTACGAGATGGGTGAAAGAGAGATGAGTGAGTGGATGAGAGATGAGAGATGAGATGAGAGAATGGAGAAGGGAGAAGAGTTCACCGGAGATGATCGTGGCTGGCGGCGGCGAGGTCCGGCAACGTGAGGCAGCAAGCTGTGAGGGAGCGAGAGAGAACGAGAGAGGTCAAAGAATGAGAGAGAGAGGGGCTGCTGCTGGGTGGAGTGGAATGAGAAGAGGGGGAGAGGGGTTTGACCTAATAAAGGAAAAGGGGGAAAGTGGAAATGAGCAGGGGGGTTTGCACCCGGGGATAAGGGGGGTGGGGTATGATGTGGGTGAGGTGGGGTCCACATGAGATTATGTTAGGTGAAGGTGGGGTTTGACTTTTTGGGAATTAATAAAATGGGCTTGGATAGGTACGGGTCAGGTCAGGTTTTGGATTGGATTTGAGAGTCCGAATCAAGATGCAACAGAAGGACAAAGTCCGGGAAATTAGGTAATCTACCCGATGGTGTTAAAATTTCGAAAAGTGGAAAATACTAAAAAGCCATCGGAACTTTCCGGAAATAGCGCTGCACACCCCTACAGTACCCAAATGGGCTCGGATCTCAACCCAATTTCGCACTCACGATCCTAATGATTAATCGGACATGTTTGGCTTATAAACGAGCTTAATTATCTAAAAACACAATTAACTAAACTAATAAAATAAAAGGCATTGAATTTGGCAGGCTAGTAAAACATTAATCTTTGCAGGCAAAAAAAGGAGTCGCCAGAGAAAATTGAACCTTTGCCGACAAAAATATGTTGCCGGAAAAACTCTATCTTTTACCGGCGAAAAAAACTTTGTCCTCGGTAAAAGTTATACTTTTCCTAGCGTTTCATGATTGCTCCAGAAAAAAACGCCGGCAAAAGTGTAAATTCTTATAGTGATAGTTGCGCTAAAATTTATATTAAAAAAAAAAAAAACATAAAACAGGCAAAGAATTGGAAATAAATCAAAGCGATTAAAACGGAGTGTAGAAGTTTGATTAGGGCTTTAGTTTTGGTGACAACCAAAATTGTGAAACTACGTCGTTTCGTTCGCATAACTTAGTTTATTTTTATTGCCTCTATGAAACTACGTCGTGCCTAAATGAGGAGGAGCCTGCTAGCGCGAAATTTAGACCTTTCAGTGACAAGTTTGTACTTGTCACCCAAAATTTTATCTTTCGGTGACAAATTTTTTTGTCACCGAATCTCCTCTTTATTTAGCACCTTGGTTAAAGATTTTCCGTGACAAGCGACAAATTTTTTTGTCACCTTTGTGTACATTTCGTGTCAACATTGATTTTTTGTCACCAAAGGGTGTCACTAATGGTGTTTTTTGTTGTAGTGCTTACATGGAAAGAGCTCAAAAACCCCAATAATTTTGAAAAAAGAAAGGGTTCCTCCTTAGAAAACCTTGAATGCATGATATAGAGGCTCTAAAAGGATTTAACAAAACCAAGATTTGAAAAGGGAAGCTTACCTCTAGAAGCTCTAACCAAAGAGAAAACCTCAAGAAGAAGGTAGTCCCAGCAGAAAATCCCTTAAAAGTGGTATCAAAAGGAAGCTTAGGTGGTGGAGAAGAGATTGGTGTGAATGGATCTCTCCCTTGAGCAGAATATTTGTGACATGCAAGAAGAAGTGGCTGGAAGAGAAAAAGAAGAAGGGCTCTTCCCTAATTCAGGTGGAATGAAATGAAGGGGAAAATAGACGTGGGTGCTGTTTTGAGTTAAGTGGGGTGTGGGCCCCACTAGGACAAGAAACCTCAAAGGCTTGGAAACCTCATTTGCGGGCCCCAGATGAGATCGACAAAGAAGAGTAAATTAATTGCCAAAAAATCTAGTTTTCAAAAAAGTATATTTTTCACATGATTTACCAACATCACAATTCCTGCACAAATTTTGATGTGAAAAGTCTGTTTTGCCTCTACTTAGGAAAACTCAAGTTCGCTAATAGGAGTAGCAATCAACTTAGGAAACATAGGAATTATAAAAGAGTGAGTAAATCCAGGATCAAACAATATCTTAGCTTCTACTCCACAGACAAGAAGTTTACCTTCCACTACATTACCTACCTTGTTCGCGTCCACTTAGTTGAGGTGGTGGGCATGTCCTTGCGGTTGTGGCCTATTCTGAGCTTGGTTTTGCCTTCCATGTTGCCTATTTCTGTTTTATTGTGGAGGATGGGGATTCTGGTTTGGAGGTTGCTGTCTTGCTTGCTGCTGCTATTGTTGTTGTTGGGGTTGTCTGGCTTGATTCTGCACTGTTTGTTGGTTCTACGGAGGTGCTTGTCGCTGCTATTGTTGAGTCTTGTTGCCTTGGTTTTTAAGAAGTGCACAGTGACAGAGCAAGCAGTCATGAGAACCACATTTGAAACATGCTTCTCTAATCTTGCGACACTGGTTGGAGTTATGGTTCAATGGTTACATGTCACTTGTGTTTAAGCATTTTGATCTTGACTTCGCCTCTTGTTTTGTTGGGGGCCTCTGATTCTACTGCTGGTGCTGATTCTTTTTTCTGTGGATCTTGCTCCCAGAGAATCTTATTATTTATATTCTAAATTTGTAGGCCCTCTTGACCGCTTTAGCAAAGGTGGCTAGTGGCACGACACCTGTAGCATCCCTTTCAATGACCAGATGCAATCCCTCCAAAAACTTAGTAATTTTCTTCACTTCAGTGTCGATCAATTCAAGTGCATACCTTGACAGTCTCGCGAATTTGGTAAGGTATTCAAAGACAGTCATGTTCCCTTGACTGTACTGCTGAAATTCTATAGCTTTCTATCTTTTGATATGGATGGCACATACTTCTGGCTAAACTGATCCTTAAACGTTGTCCATGCTTGGTCATTAGCAATATTTCGGTAACCGTCGTTTCTAGTCTTCCACCAAATTTCTCCTAGTCCGGTGAACATAGAAGCTGTGAGAAGGACCTGTTGTCTGACTATGCGCCTGAAGAGGTCGAAGATATTCTCGGTATGGATTAGCCAATCATCTGCTGTTGTAAGGTCTGTGACCTTACTGGGTCAGTTTGGGCCCAATATCCGACCTGACCCATTTAAATGCATATTTATTTTAATTAATTGTATTTTAGATATTTAAGTGGGTTTAGATTTTTAGCGAGTTTTTTTTAGTATTAGAATAGTATCTGCGAAGTTTCGTGCGATTCGGAGTTCGTTTGGTCATAGTAGGGGGGGTAGTTTGCAATTTAGGGAAAATTGAGTGTTTTCCGAAATATTCCAAACGCCGTGATTTTTGGGTTCGTTGGAAAGATCTCGTCGAATAGATCAGTTTTGCCTCTTGACTCGTCGCGATTCGATGATCAGAAGACCTTCAAGTGGCCCATTCTTTACCGGGCCCACTTAAGGGGTAATTAAGTCTTTTTCCCCTCCCTCTTCTTCTTAATCGATGCTAAACCCTAATCTCTTATTCTATTCTCTGCAACGAAGAACAAAAGGCAGCCAGTTTCTTCTTCTTTCTTCCTCAAGCCAGAACTTCACCCAAGAAAGCTTCTTTCGAAGATCTGATCCGGTAGATCTCAATCTCTTCCTCCCCTCTTTCTTCCGGTACAACTTTCGGTAAGCTTCCTCTCTATTTCATATTTTCTTTAATCTTCCTTTTGGTTAGATTTAGGTTAGATCTGAATTATTTTCATTCCATTGTTATTCCTGGTATGTTAGGTTTCGTTCTGTCGGGTTAGATTTGTGATTTGGGGGTAGAAAGGCTTCTCCTCGAAAGTCACCCATTTCTGATATTTCTTCCGGTTGAGGCAAGTAGATTCGCAGTTACATATTAAACATGCTTGTTGTTATATTTGATGTTGTACACATTCTGTAGATTAACCCTTTTAATTACAAGCATGTTCTTGTTTAATTTGAGAAATGTATATTAGGTTAGAATCTTGTAATTGAATGGAATTGGTAAAAATTGGGGGTAATAGAATGCATGGTGTGGAATGAGGTTGGAATGGATTTTTGGAGAGAGTAGGAGGCTCTTCTGATGTAGAAATGGCCTCTGGAAAGGTCTGAAAAGGGAAGGAGACAGATTGAACTCGGAACAGTTCAGAAAAACCCTCTGAACTCGCGTTTCCCGTGCAGGCCGGTCGACCGCGGCTTTGGCCGGTCGACCTCGCTAACATGGCCGGTCGACCGAGCCCCTTCAGCCGGTCGACCGGGGACACTACCGGTTAGCCGAAAAAGGCTCCGGTTAGAAAACCAGAGACCTGGTTTTCGCAGGCTTCTGTAGGTTGACTGGGCCCACCTGGCCGGTCGACCGCATCTGTGCAGCAGGTCGACCGAGGACACCTTGTAGGTCGACCGAGCTAACAGATTTGGTCAACCGCGGGCTACCCTAATGGAACTAAACATGCCTTGTTTCTTTTGGATGGAAACTAAAACTCAGATTTGGGACTTAGATGTTGGAAACCATGAACCTAATATCACTTGACCATAAATGGGAATTAAATCGAATCACGTTGTTTGGTGTGAATTCGATGGTTGTCTAGGTATTCGGGTATTACGTGTATTGTAACCGATTGCATATGGAAACTGAAGCGACCAATGCCTTACATTATTGTACACCAAGGGATTTCCCTCGTAGCATTGTCGATCCGAATTCCATATGTACTCTGTTAGGATATGTTGGATACAGGGATGACAACATTTTACTTAAGAATGGATTGTAACTTCTCTTTGATTCATGAATCGTATCCGTTGTAAATTTACCTTGTACACTCTTGATATAAAATACCTAATTAAAGGTGAAACATAGATTCTTATAGAATTAGGACTTGGACCTGACTTAGAATGTATCGTAGGAACCTTGTCTTGTATGAAAAACTTGACTGGCTAGAAATGAAAGGGGGTTATCACGTGTTGGAAATCTTGTATTGTTTTGATGAGATAACCCCAAGATCTTGTCTTCTACATTGGAACTAGCCAGACTTGCTTGTCTTATTTGTCCTCGTGTCAGAACCACTTTAGGATTTGTTTGCATATCATGGCCATCTGCAGTATGGGGTTTAAAACGACGAACCGGTTACTCGGTTGTCGGGGATGGGCAGTCGGCGTAGGACGGCGTCCATGGCGTAGAATAGCTGGGAGCGTGCATTGGACCGTACTGCTATTCCCAGGACCGGGAGCTAGGATCCTACTAGAGCCGGACTTTGGTATCAGTAGTCTTGTACTTGTACGGACTTGTATGGATTGTTACTGGTACCCCGGGAGGTGGCATAGGACATCCTCGGAGTCTCCCTCTTGTCTTGTTCTTGTTTTGCATTGCATGGATAGTGGTTATTGTTAGATGATTGTTAGGAATTCTTGCTATTGACTCCACTTATACATATTCTCGCTTTATGCCTAGACTTGCTATCATTGTATTCTCATGATGATTACCTGTTATTATTCTGTATTTCATACATGTCATATTTAATATGTTTTGCTTATCTATTGCTCAACATGTTGTTGACTTTGTTTCCTTGGTGTGCAGACACATCAGGTGATGCTTACCTCTACGAGGAGCAGGCAGGTGAGGAGATCCCAGAGGATCTCCAACCAGTCGAGGAGGCACGGGAGTGGTGTGCCGATGACGTAGAGTAGCGTCATCATTGCCCGGCACAGGAGAGAGTCACAGGGAATTAATCTTAGATTCTTTATTCTTTATTTTCCCTGGTTGGAACTTTTTAAACTCATTGATTTGATTCCTTTTATTGGCCTTAGTTATTTGGGATGGCCAATGTAATAATTAACTTGATTCTAGATGTTTTATCTCTTCCTATCAACTTTAATTATATATTGATGAGATATTATCCTCTGTTCAGATTACCATGTGTATAGAGTTTTATGAACTCAGTATTTAATGAATTGAAAAGAGGCATGAAATGTATAATCCTCACCGCGGACTACGATCCGTGGGCCCAAAGGACAAAATTTTTAATTAGTCCTAAAAATTCACTCTCCGGATCCGGTTATTTCTTTAATCGGGTTCGGGGGACGTGACAGCTGTGCAAGGATCTTCTTGCCCTGTTAATTCCTTTGGGCCCCCCCTTTTGAAGTGCTCAAACAATACATTTGGGTCATTCTTCCTGTAGTGGAGCTGAGATGGGTTCTGTCCTCCTTTCTAACACTTCCAAAAGCTATCTCTGTACTTGGGTAAGTTCTTCATCTTTCTTAACCATTCGTTCTTACAATCTGGCCTGCTTCTCATTAACCTTTTGTTACAACTCAATCATAATTTGCATAAGCTTATGAAATTGGTTCGGCATTGTGTTATCAATTAATGGACCTACACTACCACTATTACTGCTAGAAGGATTTGTATTTGCTAGGTCTCTACGTGGAGTCATGGTGTTGCAAAACCACATGTTAGTACAAGATAAACGACCAAATAATATGTACCCAAACCCCACTCAACACTAACTAACAAAATTTCTAATGAATCCTCGCCATGTTCCTAAGTTTCTAGCTAGCTTCTTTTAATTGCCTGAAATGTGTCTCGCTCTGATATCAGTCCTGTCAGGACCCCAGACTAGGACCGAGCCAAGCCGAGGCCCTAATCCGGGTTCGCGGCATATCAGGCCAAGAAATTCTGCCACCCACACTGTTTCCCACAGGTTCCCGCTGTGAGGATTCCACACAAATGGCCTTACGATCACACATTAGAATTGATTGTAGAAGCATGTAGCAAACACTTAAAGAAATCAAGCATAGATGAGTATACGAAGATTCATGTCAGAGGGAGAACATAACTAGCAAGCCCCAAAGATTAAGGTAAATATTTACATCACACCAGAAGATAAATATAAAGTTTTACAATTCCCAAACGATTAACCAACAAAAGTCATAAAACAAAACTCCCAAAACAACTGATCATTCCCAAAATGATTCGCATCTTAGGGTCCAACCCGATGTCTAGATGACAACCCCGGGCTGCCACTCTCTAGCAACTGAGCCTCCTCCTCCTCACGCTCCTCCTCGGGGGCAAAGTAACCTGAATCTAAGCACTAAAACTGAAAGGTCAGACACGACGGTCTGGTAAGCTCATTGAAAAAGGTACGAGCATACTATAATAATTATGTTTTGCCCAAAAAAAAGGGGGAATGTAAAACGAAGGCTCTGGTTTCGAAACTTCTTTTATTCCATCCTTTGAACGTTACAGAAAGATGTGAAGACGACTCTCATGAATATTTGTTCATATAAGAGGAGTCATCCCCACGTTTATTTACATGGGTTATTCGTTGCGTCACCTTGTGAGTGCAGGTTGTTTACAATTTTTTTTATACAACCCCCTCGTCAAGCTTAGGAGATCAAAACAAAGGAGATATACATCGAAGGGATAGAGGGAGAGTCTATTGTTTTTTAGAGTTTACTAGATTGGAGGCGTCTGCAATTTGTATTCTTCGAGCAGTCTTTGTAGTTCACCACCATTATTAGGGAAGAAGGATTAATCAGAGGAGTCTGCTTCAGAACAGCATAGACAACCCCTGTCCTTCCTGGTGGGAGGAACAAAGACTAACTTTCGGAGGCCATCGCCCAGTTCAAAAGAGAAGCCTCCACTACTGCTTGATTCTCACCTTTTGATGAAGGAGGAGAGAGTCTTGAAAATGACAGTGTCTGGGCTTTCTTGCGGTTGAGTTCGGCGTGGGGGGGGGGGGGGGCTCACACTCTCCCAAGTCTTCCTTTTATATCTTTTCGAGGAACCATAACTGCTGGAGATCATGGAGGAGTGGAGGTGGTTTTCAAAACTGTCTTTAGTGAGAGACATTGCAGGTTTTCAAAACCGTCTTCAGTGCGGCCAGGAGAAGAAGGAATTGGCCAATTCGTGGGAGATCGTGGGCGTCCAGCGGCTAACGGAGAAAGAAGTGCAGCAGCCAGTGCACATGATGTCCAACTAGTCACTTCTTGATTGGAGACCAGTGGCTGCTTCACTGCTTTGAGCGGCTAGTGGGTTCAAGTGTTGCAACGGCCGATGAGCCTTGTAGTCAGTTGCCGTTGAGGTATTCTCTTGTTGTGGCCGGCCAGACTTTAATGTCATCATTTCCTTTATGGAGAAATGATTAATTTGCCTTGGGGTAGGTTACATACGGGCAGATGGATCTTTTGTATGCCAATAAGTGCCTCCCTCAAGGTACAATGATTGAATTGTGTTATGGCAATCATTGTGCTTCGGGAATTTCACAAATATGTACTTTTGATGGAAAGGTGTAGAGAATTTGTTTTAAAAGTTGTTCATGCCCTGCTTTTTCACAAATATCATTTGTTTGCATCTCAGCGGGGATTATGGGGGAAAAGCCCAAGGAAGGATCCCAAGAGGTGTCGAACAACCTTTTTTTTTTTTTAGGAATGTTCTCTTTTAGAGGTATTCTCAAGGTAAGCTGATTTTGTCAGGAATGAAGAAAATCTTATTATTTATGGCATTGATTGCATTTTGATGGGATTTGGGTGATTGCATAGGCAAATTAACTCCAAATTGAGCATATGACCAATCTATTCGAAGGTATTTCCGAATGGACCGTTATGCTGACATCACTTTTGAATTTTGGCAGCTCTACGGATTTTGAAAAGCAGTTGAAAATCCAAACGTCGTCTCCTCGAAACGCATATTGACTAGCCAGTCTTTGGTTTCTGCTTGCTTTTAGATCCTGGCCACTGAAGTGATTTCGGAATGGCTGTTCGACATCGTTTCGATCCCACAGTAGCCGCTGGGCGTTGTTCTGCATCCAGAGTAGCAGCTGGGCTCTTAACTCCGCAGCCGGCACCTTTTACGAAAATCAAGGTGTCAGATATTATAAAGGAGGGATCTTCGCCTTTTTGTTTCACTTCACCATCTCAGATTTACAGAATCTCCAGACTTCTCATAGCTTTCAGCGTGCCAGTGTCTACTTCTAATCTCTCATTCTTCTTCAAGTCTCTTCTGCAATTTCTTTCTCTTCGCTTTAGAGACAATGGCTGGTAAGCATTCTTTCCAGAGGTGTAATTTTGCTTCCTCTCTCTTCTTCTTCTTTTTTTTTTTTTTTTTGTAAGGTGCTTGTATTTTCTTTTTTCTCTCTGCACTTGTGAGGAGGAAACCTCCTTTCTGTTGAAGATTGTGGTCTTTCTCCTCTCCCTTTGCTTGCTTTGTAACGCTTTCATGTTGTAAGACCCCGACCCGAGTGATCTCGATTAGTGCTTAGTTAGTTGCGTGTTAGTCTTGTTTTGTCTTGTGGACTTTGGTTTGGTTTAGTTTAGAATAGCTTTGAAATAACTTTGGGAATTTTGAGTACCTTTAGTATTAGTGGGGCCCTTTGGGGGTTCCTTGTTTATGGCTTTTTGTATGCTTGAGGTTTTATATTGGTTTTCTTGATTTGTATTTTATCCCGTTTTGTTTATCTCGTTATTGCTTTCAACTTTCATGTTGATCCCGTTCTCGTTCGAAACCCCGAAACTTGACTTTTCTAGCTTCAAGGGCAAAACAGTACTTTTACACTAAATCTGTACCAAATTATTGTTAATCCCGAAACCCACGAAACATAAACTTTTTAGAAACTAGATATTTCGACGATCATTTCTTCCTTCTTCGTCGATTTCATCCGAAGTCCCGAAAACCACTATTTCAGCCCAACCAGGTTACTAGATGGTGGAGCCCACTTGTGTAGCTTATAAAAGAGAACCCTTCTCCCTCATTTCCTCTTTTTCCAGCAACTTCCTTGAGCCTAGGGTTTCTTTCTCTTCTTCTTGTTCTTCCATCATCAAGAGACATCACCAAACTTGCACCATCATCTCAAAAGATTTCATTATCTTCTTCTCCATTGCAAGGGCTCTCCATTGGTACCATTTTTGGAGAAATCCCATCTCTCCAAGACCTTCTTCTAGCTTGCTTTGTTCATTTGGAGCATCCATTGGTAAGATCTCTTCCTAATCTTCTAGATTAGTGTTCTTCTAGCCTTAGAGAAGCTACATTTCCATTATTGAAAGCTCTCTCTTCTCCTTCATTGTTTTGACCCATTTTAGGGTTTGTTTTGGGGGTTTTTGTAGAGCTTGTGTTCTTGACTTGCAAAAGTGCTTAGGAGCTGTTTTTCCTTTGATTAAAGACTTGTGGCAAGTGGATGTCTTGATATTTTTACCTTTGAATGAGTTTTGATGAAATGCATTTATATTTTCACCTAATGTTTTGAGGCATTAATGACTTGTTTAGACTTGAAATAAATGCTCATTTTATCTCTTGATAGCTTGTTTTATTCATCTATGAGATTGCTAATTAGATTTGAAAGAAGGAAAGAAAAGATAGGAAAAATGGAAGGAACCACTGAACTGCTGTAACAGAACTTAGGTTCTGTTACGCAGTTCACGCAGTCGACCGGCCAAGGGGCGCGGTCGACCGGCGACACTGGAACAGGCCCCCCCTGTTGGGCAACCTGCTGAACTGTGGGAACTGCTATTGTGCAGTTAGCGCGGTCAACTGGCCAAGGGCGCGGTCGACCGGCGAAACAGAGGTCAGGCTCTCTGGAGCCTGACCAAAACACTGTTCCTGCATTTAAAGTTACAACTCCCGGTCGACCGAGCCCCTGTGTACGCGGTCGACCGGCCATGGGCCAAGTCGACCGGCCCAACTGGAAACCCTGCAGAAAAATGGACTTTTGCCCTATGTTTAGGTGGACTTTAAATGGAACTTAGTGACCCTTTTGTGGACCCGTTTGACTTCTTTTGAGGATGGTTGAACCGACTTTTCCTCACGGTTAATCCGGTTGTATCGGTACTTAATCTAGTCAATCTTGAACGGTACGGAACGACGGGATATCCCTTCTTTTATCTAAACGCGAAATTGGTTTGTTCGGATATCGCGAATCCGTTTTCCTTTCGATGAATGAGTAGGTTGTAAGGTACTACTAGATTAACGTTGTGCTTAGGTTCCCTTCTCTATTAGGCTTTGTTTATTTAAAACTCGATTAGGGTTTGAGTCCCTAAGGTGCATGAAGAGCCCGGAATGTCTCTAAACTCAAGGAGTACCAAGTGATCATCACAATCGACATACGGGGTCCTTATTCACTTGATTTACATCGAATCCCGACACTTGTCCCAAATTTCAAGAAAGGTGATTTATCATTCCCGAAAACATTGAATTTGAAACTAGAGCTTTTGCTAGCCCCGACATGCACTTCCCGTTTGAAAATGAAATTAGTGCTTTTGAGCACCCCGTCCCGCCCGTTTATTAAAGTGCATTACATATGATTTGTACATGACTTGTTTTACATGATTTGACCTATGAGTCGGCACCACTAAGCTTGGCTTTCCTTGCCAGTTTGATCTACCGACTTGGAGACCCTTTCCCGTCCCGCCAGCTACAGTCTTGGATCCCGCTACCCGGTTATTACCGTGGTCTTGTCCCGATACCCGGTTCGCTACCGTGGTCCCGTCCCGTATTGTATTATATTATGTATATGTTACTTATGTTGCATCTCCTCACTTCGGTGACTGAGACAACATCCCGATATGCTCATGTCACTTCGGTGATAGAGGACTTAGCTATGTGTGGTTGCCATCTTGTCTGTTTCCCGTTTCCTTGGATACCTTACATATTTTATATTGCATATGTATTTGATCAAATGTTTCTCTTATTTTATGAAATTAATGCTTGACAGGTTTAAATGATTTTCAAGGTATTTTCTATATTGTTATGTCTTTTCACCCGTTTGCCAAACCGTCGTGTTTGACCCTTGTTTTGGGTACTCAGGTCCCGTTGTTGGTCTCCCCGAGGAGGAGCTCGAGGTTGCGGTCGGCGAACCGCAACGACTAGTTGAGTGGCACGCCGATGATGTCGTCTAGACATTCGGGTGCTTGAGTTGCGTAACACATTTTGGGTTGTGTCTAACCATTCTTTTGGGAAACTTGATACTTTATTCATATTGGCCTTTGTTGGCCTCTATTTTTGGGAACAATGTAATTAAGCTACTTTGTTGTAAACCTTAACTTTATTTTGGGGTTATAGTTTTAATGATCATTGCTCATTTTGATACTAGTATGAACTATGCTTTAAATCTTGTATCTTGGACATGAATGTATGAAATATAGATTTGCTACACGCTTCCGCACATAAAAGAAATATTCATGTCGATGTGATATCCTCACCGCGGACACCTGTGGAAAATCGCGTGTACGAGTGGCATCCTTCTTGATGGACTCGTATACGTTTTGTTTTGGAGTTGGATTTAATTTATGCACGACCAATTCATACACTTATATTATATTAACAGTCCCGATCCCGGATTAGGCCCGATGGCCCGGTCCGGGGTCGCGACACATGTATAGCTTGACTTTGACATGGATTTTCAGTCCCTTTTTTTGGCTTTGGCTCGAACGCAAAACCCATTTGGGGTTTTACTTTTAATTTTACTTTTACGTCACAGCGGTCGAAGATTATGGTTTAGGCCAACAGTTTGGGTAGAATGGTTGTCTGGTTCCAGTGACGGACTTTGCCTTCTACTATTTGTGGCAAATCTCCTTTTTTTGTTCTCTTTTTTCTTTGGGCAGAAGGTGGACAATTCTAGGGTTTTTT